>BLFK01000450.1:1902060-1904560 GCA_014634185.1 Astreopora myriophthalma | reverse complement strand
ATTTACTGTCCATTTGTGGGATTCTAGTTTGCACTTGCAGGGACAGTTATGGAAGTTCGTGAAATCTAGATAGAAAGCCCTTTCCACCTTGCTTTCTTGCTAAGTGTGCCCTTACCACACTCTTCAGTGAAGGCCATTATGCATCGTCAGGTATTCAGGTTCTATGGTTAAGGTCTTTCAATTCAGCCTTTGTCCAGAAGAGACACTACCTAAATGTTTATGCCACTGATAATGTTTCCCCCATTTGGTTTCGACTGAAGTAGCTTCCTCACTCTCTGGAAATGCTCCTTTAATAGGGATTTCTTCATTTCTTCGTGGATCACCCTAGCCATTTTTAAGAGCCCCAGGTATTTATAGCTTCCTCCTTCACCTCTCCCCATCTGGAAAGGCAATAGACTCAACAGCTGTTACTTTCTCTCTCGTCATCACTAACATTGCATATTTATCATCCTAAATCCATACCAGTGTCACTGCTCAAGATCCGAATAGTATGAACAAGACATTCACCACATTTTTGTCTTGGCAAACAGCTTGAGGCCGTCCATGAAGAGTAAATGGTTACCGGTGATCTTTTTCCCCATTTAGCTCAAAGCTGAATTTTGCTTTTGTCAGAATCAGGAGCTTTCTACTTGGGCAGCTTCCATAAGATGTTTCTAAGATTCTCTACATCCAGCACCTTGTTTTCTTGTTTTGACATCTTAATTTAATTTCTTTTTCCCTCAATTCGTTCTGCATCTTTCCTGTTTTCCTGTGTTCAAATGTTGCTCCAAACGTTCTCCTAGAATGCCTTAGATTCCACAGCATCCAGTATTACCTGCTCCTCATATTCATCTTTGTCAAGGTCATCAAAGAACTTCCCTTGGTTGACTCAGAGTAGCCTATTCTGTCTGACTGTACTGGTCAATTCTGCTGTTGCACCTAGCAAGTTGGTTGGCCTTGGCAACAATCCTTTGACTTCTTCGACAACAACAGCAAACCTTTTCTCTTGCACCCAATATTTCCTCTGCAGGGTGTCCTTAAATTTAGTTTTCCCAGGCCTTCCTGCTACAAGGGCTTCCACGTGACTAAGGTCTTTCCTCAAATCTTGGATCTGCCTCTCAAACCTTCTCTTCCACATTGGCTCCTATGTTCGCAAACCTGTACACCTAGTCTCTCAGTTACCACTTAAGCACAGCTGTTTTGTTTGTGATATATCACTTGCTTGCCACTTTCCTACTACAAAATTAACAACTGCAACTTCTTTCCTCATCTAGTGCCTCACTACCTCAAGGCAGGTAATCATTTTCTCTCATATTCTGGCATTATTTCTTTCAACCTTCAGACAATGCCAATTTCCTTGTCAATGAGCTGTTCTCAGGGTGCATTGAGTTCTACCTCTTAAAAGAAATGTCTTTGCCCTCATTCCCAACCTGATGTAGATTGACATCATTTTGAGTGCCAGCATGTAGTTGAGCTGTGGTTTCTGCATCATCATTCAGGATGCTTCCAGTCTCTCTAGGTACAGGCTCTGTTATCTTCTACTTGATTTCTTCTAACTCCTAGTTCTTAGTATGTTCTGGCTTTATGCTCACGTATTGAAAAGACAAACCAGGCCCTTATTATTCAGTGTCCTGTCATTAGAACAAAGGCCTGCAAGGATAGGCCCTGAGAGCTGTAGGTATTGAAATACTGGAAGAGCTATCTTTACAGCACAAACTGAATGTACATGTACAGATATCAGAGTGCTAGAGAATGTTGATCAGACATTTTTGTGCTGTGTTGAATGTGATGGTCCCAAAGAGGTTTTCCTAAACATGAAAGAATTGCAGCATTATTTATGAAATGTGAAAAGGTCCCATCATTCTGCATCACTTAAGTTTGTAAAGGGGTAGAAATCTCCAGATATCTATAAAATGAAAGGGTTGGGAATTGCCTTGACTCTTTTAAAATTGCATAAAATAGTATACTACAGTTTAAGATGTGTTGATAACTCTAATCAATATCTTTGTATTCCTCTTTACGAAAGAATTCCAAACAAGGTGCCCTTATGGTAAGAAGACAAAACTTTACAAGAAAGCAAAGATCGAGAAATTTGCAGAGTATTTGTTGAAAGATGGTCTTGTGTCCTGTTTGTCAAGTTACAGTGACTATGAGTGTGAGTATCTGTTTCAAGTCCAAATTCATTTCAGTTCAATTTGCAATGTCACATTTTTAAATTTAAGAAATGAACTTAATATTCCTTTTTATTACAATAAGACTCGGTGGTGGTGTGACTTACCAGCATTGCATGCTTTATTTATAGAGAGATACCGGGGTTACATTCTTCAATATTTACATGCAATACCCCTCACATGGTTCAGTCATTGTTATCTAAGCTGCAGGTCGCCTGTGGGTCCTATGTATACAAGCCATGTGAGATCGCATTGAGATCTTTGTCCTTACTATTGTAATTGCTGTATTTTTTTTAATTCTAACTTTTCACTTTTGTCATTTCTGTTCTATAAGATGTATTGTATCTTTT
>BLFK01000450.1:1897190-1899550 GCA_014634185.1 Astreopora myriophthalma | reverse complement strand
AACTGCATGTGCCCGCACGGTGAGCATGTTGTATTATTGACACGGTACGCATTTTGTAATTTACACGCTAAGCGTGTCGCAGTTGGCACGGTATCCGTGTTAATATTTATCCGCACGAAGGCTATTGTTTCTACCGTGTTGTCTAACACAAAGGAAATTTTTAATGAGCAAAATCCTAACACGGTCGTTCCGTGTTAACTCCTGCATCTTTTGTCTTACCGTGCGAACGTGTCGTGCGCGTGTCATCACCAAAGTGGCTAAAATCCTGTGGAGGGTCCCTCTGTCCGCATATTGACCATAAAAATTAACCAATGAGCGCGCGTGAATTTCTGCAGTTATCGTAAAAAAGTGTATTGCGTACGTACTGTGAAAACATATTATTCACTTAATATTTATTCACATAAAACAAGCAAGGAGCTTCGTTTCCGGAATAGCAATTGCCTCAAGGGCAGGTTGGGAGAAAAAATGAAATATTTTAGTCGGGCTCCTTCGACTTGTCACATTTCGAGAAAGACAAGTGCTTGTTCATTTCCACAATGCATTGCTTCCATCTTACTTGGAAGCTACAAGTCTGCAAATACGTATTTTACGTTCAAATACCACTGCATAAGTTTCCGTTGTCAGTTATTGTGCTCAGGAAATGCGAGAAATTGTTACCCCAATGACCCAATTTATTAATACGACTCACTGTTCTGTGAAGGTTGTTGACATTAAATATTAACATAAAAAGAGCTAACTTTAGGTTTTTCAACAATAAGTTATATCGCTTCAGTCTAAACCAAAATCATTCAGATAGTCAGGTTCATGTGTTCACAAGTCTCAAAGATGTTTGGACTTTCAATTACAAACTCTATTTTGATTTTTTTTATTTAATAAATTAATAAATTACAAAGCGGTACAGTTCACTAATAACTAACTAATAACATTCATAAACTGATAACATTAATAAACTACTCATCATTTCTACAGACATTTCTACAAAGGTATAGGACTAGAGCATAAAGCCCACTTCGAATTAAAATTATCCAAGGTGCCCGTTTTGACAGATAAACTTTTCCGTTTCATATTTAATTCTGATCTTAACTTTAAATGCAGTTAAGGTAGGGTGTATCTGATTTCTTCTACATTCCCATATATATAATTTGGCTATAAGTAGCAAATAGTTAAGTAAGGGGTATTTAGCATACAATATACCAACTATGATGTCTTGTATGGTAAGGTGGACGAATTCCTTTGTCATTGTATAAAAGAAATACTCAAAATCCTTCCAAAAACATTGAACATGGTTGCAGTGGAAAAAGATATGGTTTCTGTTTCCAATTTACAGAATGAACATTTATCATCTGAAATATACCCTATCTTACACAGCCCTCTATTTGTAAATAGTATTGAAGTAAGAATTTTGTATTGAAATGCTTTTAAATACGGTTCAACTGACACCTCACGGGGAAGCAGAAACACCTTTTTCACCTGATCTTTGGACAAATAAAAAACGTCTCTAAGATGTTGTGCACTTTTTGGAAACTGGGCCTTTAAGCCCGTTATTAACGTATAATAGTTCCTAGGCTTCTCATTTAGCACATCAAATTCTTTACTGTGAATTAATAATGTAAGAGACGTTTCTGTAGGTGTTTTATTATTTATTTTAAGGTGTTATGGAACTGAGTGACGAAGTCCAGCCCAGATTAAAAAATTAGTTTTAACTATTTTATTTGAAATAATCGTAAACGAGTGTGTATTATCTTTATCAAAAAGAAGATCATGAACATAAACAATACCATTTTCAAAAAAATGCTTATAGAAGATAGGCATGTTATTTATACGTATTTCCTTATTGTTCCAAAGTATATATCGCCATTGTTTAATGGAGTCAAATTCGTTTCGGAACTCTGACTACCACTTAAGCAATTCAGAATAGAACTGTGAGGAAATGGGATGATCTTTCATACCATAATTACAATAGAACAGAGAAAGACCTCCAAAATGTTCTAAAAGAACACGTAAATAATTTTTCCAGACACCATCGTTGCTCCCAAATGTTCTTTTCATCCACGCTAATCTTAAGGATTTAATCATACTTTCAACATCAATCATTTTTAAAGCACCATTCTCATACTCATTTATCGTAGATAATCTTGTAACTTTATCCGTACCCTTCCATAAAAATTTAAATAGCAAACTGTTTAACTCATGGACCACATCTCTAGAGACAGGCAAAACCCTTTGAAGATTTGATTTGTAAGTGGCTCCCCAGACTAAACTGCAATAATGTAGATATGGAAGAATCAATTAGTTATACAAGGTACAAAGAGAGTGACCAGAAAACAAAAGACTGCATTTATAAATTACGCCAGTGGATT
>BLFK01000450.1:1882190-1892190 GCA_014634185.1 Astreopora myriophthalma | reverse complement strand
GCTTTCTCTTTCGTGAGGAATCACAGGTTGAATTGAATTGAGGAACAGCGTGGAACCCCAGCCACTGGGAATTGCTCCTTGAATTGCCCTTTTTACACCACAGGGTTCCAAATCTGCTAGCTGATTTGGACTCCCTAGTGCAAATCTGCTAGCGAAAATGGACCCCCGGGAGACCAAATCTGCCAGCGGATGTTGACCCCCTTCGCAGATTTGGATCCCCCAACTTTGGGGGCTTTAATTTGGACCCCCCGATTTGGACCCTGTTATTCGCATATAAAGTATCGAGGCAGAGTCAGATTTTGGATCACCGGTACGCGTGTTATTCGAATCAAGTAACACCACTTGAAATTGTTGACAAAGTTCTGCTGGGAGTAATTTTTGTTTGTCACTGATATTCGCTGACAATCTTTATTTATTTATTTAACTTCGCCAAGGCAATGCCTTTCGCAGGGTCACCGCAACAGCGTGAAGCCAATTACTGCGGGCCCGTACAAGGCCAGACCACAACACCTGGTACAACTTGCCCTACTCTTTGCGAATAGTGTGTGGGTTCTTTAACGTCCCACAGAGTTAATGAACAAGGGCTGTGAGACGGGACCTCCGGCTTATCGTCCTTATCCGAGAAGACTAGAAAGTCTAACCATATGCAGATGTAATTACAAAGGCAGCACTTTCTCCTCAGTTATTTAAAGGCCCTGAGTGTTGGTCCGGTCGGGGTTCGAACCACGACCTCCCGCATGAAAGTCCAGTGCACTCTCGATTGAGCCAACTGGTCGCGGTCATTACTTTAGTAGCAGACATATTTTTGATGCATGTTAATTAGCTCGCGTGTATTTTGTAACTAACTGTGTACTGAAGCTAACACAAGGAAAGGCTTTTGTGTTTTGGTGTAACGATGAATTGGACTCAGCACAATAGACCATTTCTTGATACAAATGCGCACTAAAGCTAACTGAGACAATAGCAAGACTTGCCAAACCATGCTTCAGTCGTAAACTTTATACACCTTGGTTAGCACAAGTGTTAATAATGAAATTTAGACCAATTGATGCTTGATGCTTTGGAATCCTGTGTAAGCCCCATGGTATGGCCTTAAACCATGCTTAACACAAGTTTCACATAAATAACGAGTACAGAGAAATTTTTAAGGCTTCACAACAATGCATGCAAACTCAGTAAAAGCTGGTGTACTCACAGACTAAAACGATTGTAGATTGGAATCAGCAGTATCGTGCATTGTACATTCAGGCTATTCTGTATTCTTGCAGAAAATAATCGAAAGATTTCACCGCAACAAATCTAAAGAGGCAAACGAAGATGTTGCTGAAAGAGTGTTCCTCGTGTCTGATGAGAGAATCAACTTAACGTTTCATTTAGAGGACAATAGGGTTACAGCATCTACCAGAGAGTTCATCCGGCCTCCTCACACCACAGAAAAAGGAGGAGCACTTACAATGACCCCAGATATGACAACTACGTTTCAGGTGAGTCAGAACAAGGTTAGAGGCAGTCCATGAACAGGACTCTGTTCTGGACTCCTTTTCCTCTCATAGGTTGAGTGCAAACCAAGGAAAATAAGTCAAATTATTACATTACATTTAAAAGGGCTTCATCGGATTATTTTCAGTAGATATTTTTGCATAGTTCTGATATCCATTGTCTAGTCTACTCCAATGAAACAATTTAGGCTCATTGTTTCCAACAGACTGCAAGAATGGGAAATGGATTGAATGGCTAAGTTGTGAAATCCTGCATCAATAAAAGATGGCTATTTGGTTCATTATTGTTTGGTCTTCCCACTAAACTTAATATACCTTAATGAGGCCATCTTGGTTGAGGGCAAAAAGATTATAGGAAATTTATGGGATTTTGCCTACGTAGAATCCCTTTAACTCCCTATAGAAGCAGTATTTTGGCAGCGGAAGGTATAAAGAACAGATTCAGTCAGCAAATTTCTTAAGATTTCAGACAAATCCTTTTTTATGAGAACCATGCAAATTGCTGTGAAACCAGTAGCAACATGAGAACGATTCATAATTCCAATTTATGGAATTGGTACCTTTTTTAAATAATGGCCTAATTTTCGGTTGGATGAATTATATTAATAAAATGATTAAAAAACAGTGCCAAATGTTGGGAGTCGCCTCTTTGGAAGCGACATTGGAGTGTTTTGAAGTTGGCAGAGATCCTGTATATTTACTTTAATTTAATCCGTGTTTGCTCCTAACCAAGGAGGGGGGGGGGGTATCAACCGTGAAGAGATCTCTTTGATCAGTGTTCACTTAGGTTTAATGGAGTATTTTGTGTCGAGGCTCCAAAACACTGCACTAGGTGGCGACGTTTTACTCAGTTTAGAGCTTTAACTCAATGAAACTTGCATTTTGTTTTGGGTTTGTTTCAATCCACTGAACTTTAGAAATACGGTGACACAATCCTTTCTTTGAGCAGGTGGACCCTCTGATCAAGCCACATAAGAACTTGCACGTTTATGAGATGCTGGTGGAGCTTGTTGATGCAGAGGAACAAAGCACGAATCAAATTCGAGCATCAGAAGAAGAGGTAAAGTGACTGATACTTTTTGTCTATAATTATCCAGAGCCAAATTTTTACTACTGATTAGATCCTTCACTCTCGTTGGCAAGTGTGGATAGATGTCGCTTGGTCAATCATTATTAACACGCCTAGGTGATCTGACAAGCTTATTTTAGACTCCACGGTGACACCATGGTTTTGCTGTTGTTGTTGTTTAGCTCACACATAGACAACTTACATGCACATGCATATTAACAACTTGCACAACTTGCATACACATACTTGTTAACTTCATATATACAACGTCAATTACATAGTACTGTTAGTTACAGTTCTAATAAAAACTAACATAGATGAAATAAGTGGTCAGGTTACAACCAACTAGTTAAATGACCTGATTGCCCATTTCCCGTAAACTTCCACTTGCTGCTTTTGATGTGTATATCTTTCTCTGTTTCATATTTAAGACATGAGAGTCTAAGATATTAGTTACTGTTCTTTTCTACATTCCCATAAGTAAGATTTTGCTAGAATTAATAAATAGCTAAGCAATGGGCATTGCGAGGACTTAACAACAATGAAAAGGTTTTCTAGTCTTAGTTTAAAACTTTGTAAGTTGGAAGAAGAGAGTCTCAGAATCCTGCTAGAATAATTTGGCGTAAGGACGATAATAAAAAAGATGTAGCATAGTTTCACATTCTTGTTTGCAAAAAGAGCACTTCTCATCGTCAATAAAATCTATCTTGTGTAATTTGGTATTGGTAAGGAAAATGTTATTTAGTGCCTTGTATTGAAACGCCTTAAGGTAGAGGTCAAATAGTACCCTATGTGGGAAGCTGTGTACCTTCATCAGTTGATATTCTAATAATTAGAAGTCTCGTTTACGATTTAGAGCGTACTTTGGCTTCTCTGCCATACATCTCACTAGCATAGAATAATAGTATTTCCATTTCATCTTGGTTACGTCCAGTTCGAGATCGGAACTTTTAAAGGAAGGAGTGGTTATGAAGGCATGACACTTATGACACTTAGCATGTTTAATATCGGGGTCGGGGGGGGATGCACGCAGACCTGTCCAGATCACAAAAGTTGTTCTGTTGATGTTTAGTGCACTGATATTAAAAGATTTAATATTGTTAAGTTGTAGGTCGCATACCGACTATATTCCAGCTGCAAAGTACAGTAAAACCCCGCGTAAGAGGTTAGCGTTAGGCTAAACAGGTTCTTATGTAAGTGGTGCTTACCAGGAAATTGGGTTAAACAGGTTCTTAGATAGGTTCTTATTTTCTTGAGAAAAAAGCGACTCGTCTTCGGTAGGTGTGGTATATCTTTTATTTAAATTATGCACCAATTATCTCCAAAATGACAGTATATGCACTTATACAAACCCTATACTGTATGCTTTTTAAAGCTACACTGAAAGTAACTTACGACTTAAACAAAACATAAGTATACAACTGAAGACATATACACATTACATACATGTTTTGGTTCAAATTTATCCCTGTTTCAGGGGTTCCAGGGTTCTGGGTTATTTTCATTACGAGGTGTCCCAAAAGTTTGTTCCTCAGCTCTGCTTTAAAAGTCTGTAATTCAATACAGTTAGACTCAATTAACGACTCGTTCAAACAAAGTTGCCAATGTCAGTGTAGTTGAATATTACATTTGCTATGCCATCTTGTTTGACTCAAGTCTTCAATTTTTGCAGTTTCCCGCCAAAAAAGTGCGCGCGCGTGTATCAATTTCCCACCCTATGAAGGCGAAAAACTCAGCTACTTGAGAGCCCAAGCATGTATGCTTAGATGTACTAGCTAAAAGAAATTGGTAAAAATCTGTACAAATCTGAATGTTGGGTAGTAAAATGGTCGTCAAGAAATGAAACTTTCGAAGACAAGAAACTAACAAGGAGACCGAATTTTCTGAAGGAGGCAGCAAAAAAAGTTCTGAAGAAGGCTAAGTATGAAAGTGGGTAATTTTACGAGGCAGCTTTCACCATTATTTATTATACCAAGAGCACAGGTCACGACCAAATACCATCCAAGATCTTAAAGTTAGCAAGTAGGGAGCTTTCTTATCCCCTCGCTGACTTATCTAACCGTTCCATCGAATCCTGTGATTGGCCACTGCAATGGAAGAAAGGTAACTGGGTACCCGTGTTTAAGAAAGATAACAAACAAGACGTTAAGAACTATAGACCCGTTACAGTATTAACAGTGATAGGGAAAGTCTTTGAGGAGTTACTGAGCAAACAGCTGGCATCATTTATAGATCCAATGTTAGGCAACAAACTGACTGCATATCGAAAGGATCAGAGCTGTGAGACCTCCCTCATTGGATTGGTGGAAAGATGGAAAAAGGCTGTTGACAACAGGAATGTTGTTGGAGTCTTGTCCACTGATATGTCAAGGGCATTTGATTCGCTGTACCCTCCCCTAATGTTAAACAAACTGAGAGCATACGGTTTGTCTAACAACTCACTAGCCCTTATGCGATCATATTTCACAAATAGGAAAAACAGAGTTAGGATTAGTCAAGAAGCAACAAGCGGTTGGTACGCGACGACGAGAGGTTGTCCCCAGGGATCAAGCTTCGGGCCTCTTCTTTGGAGTGTTTTCCAAAACGATCTATACCTCTCCACTGACAAAAACAGGTTATTTATGTATGCTGATGACCACCAACTGTTCTCAGTGGCGAAGACAATTAACGAGGCGGAAAACATTTTAACTGAGGAAGGAAACAACATCTCTAAGTGGTATAACAACAATCTTTTACAAGGAAATTTTTCAAAGTATCAGGTGATGAGTCTGGGTCCGAGGAATTGTCACAAGGATCTACACATCGTTATTAATGACATCGTAATTGATCAGAAATCGGAGATAACACTCTTAGGAGTTACTTTAGACGATCAACTATCATGTTCGAATCATGTGAGCAATGTTTGTAGAAAAGCCTCCTGTCAAACGGGTGTTCTTCTGAGATTACGCAACCTTATTCCGACATCAGCTAAATCACACATTGTCAAATTTGCTATACTACCTCATCTCACATACTGTCAGACTGTCTGGCATTTTTGTCATTCTTCTGATACCAGAAAACTAGAACGAAGTCAAGAACGAGCAATACGCGCTGTTTATTGTGACAATAAATCGACGTATGAGGAACTCTTGCAAAGAGCGAGACTACCAACACTTTATACGCGAAGACTCCAAGCTATTGCAACCATAATGTATAAAGTCAAACATGGTCTGGCCCCTCCTTAAATTAGATTTCGTCATACCAAGGTTTCGGACTGTTGCTTATGGCAAACACAGCCTGACTTATCTAGGCCCTGTCATTTGGTCCAAACTTGACAAATCTATCCGATCGTCTGAATCATTAGACACTTTTAAAAAACGCGTTAAAAAGGTTAATTTTACCAGCCTGCTGGATTATACTTGCAAAGGCTGTCTTTTATGCAACAACTAACAACTGATCTTCAGATAATGCATGATTCATTACCTATTCAATATATACACATGTAAATATATTTCATAATTGATTTTAATGCGTGACTCACCGTTCATTCAATATATACGTATGTACAGATATTTCTATTTTATTTACTTGATAATTAATTTTTAGCTAGGTGTCCCCAATTAGTATACACTGTATGCTAGCGATTTCGACACATTAATAAAGTTCTTACTTACTTACTTACTTACTTACTTACCATACAAAATGAGAGGAACGCAGAAGTCATTGTAAGGAAAGATCAGAGAGAGACCGTTGCAGAGATGGACAATCACAGCATTACTAAATGGTACACTTAACATTTTCATCGAGAAGTGCAAAACTGGTGAAAAAGATAAATGGAAATTTAAGCAACAATATGGACATAAATGTAGCTAGATATCAACAGAAGATATTAACATGAAGCGCCACCTGGTGGAAATACTGTTGTTAATAAAATCGTGATTATTATTATTATTAGTAGTAGTAGTAGTAGTAGCAGCAGCAGCAGCAGTAGTAGTAGTAGTAATTATTGATGGCAGTTAATGGCTGTTGGTGACTGGGAATGAATAGCCTACCATGTGAGCTATAAGGTTGTGGGGATCGTTGTAGTTGGGTAGTAAAACTGAGTGATCAACTTTGACTGTAGAGCATACTGTTTTACAGGTAAAGGAAATCCTTCAGCTACGAATCAAGGAAGAGGCGGCATCACAACTCAGCGTATCTGTTTACGACACTGAAAGAAACGAGAAAGCCAGGCTGCACCGCCAGCAACTTGTATGTCAAATGATAAGAAAGGACTTCAGATGTACTTTTGTACCACGGCAATGTCAAAAGATTTAGGTGTTCACAATAGACCTCTTTAGCTTTGCTGTTTGTTTTCCCAATACAGACCACGTGACCATGCTCTGGTAAATGTATTGTATCTGATCTGTATTGGGCAATTTGCATGCAGGGCTAAAGAGGTCTATTAGGATGGCTGAACACAGTTTTTTTGCGGTCAGCCGCATTTTTTAAGGGTCGGCGCGGATTTTAAAAAGCAAATCCAATATGGTTGCCATGGCTCTTGCTCACGATGGTTCGGCAAATGCGATGTAAATTCGCTTCCAATACGTAAATCAAAGCATGCCTACGAAATGCTGTGCATGCGCATTGCTTCAAACATTTGAGACTGACGGCTATTGCCCGTTTTTCCCAATTTCTCGCGAACCAGTCATTAGATTTTAGAGAATTTGCAATAAGAGTACTTCAGACGACAAAATAATGGCCTGTTAAAAACAATTTGAAACTACTTAACGCCAGTCAGCAAATTATGAAAGTTCCTCTGTTAAAATTCAATCATAACAGCTGTCACACACTACATTTTTTTTTAGTAAGCAAATGCTGCAAAAATACTGACAGATGAATTTTGCATAAACGAGAAAAAAATATCCTCCAGCCCTTGTTTTAATCTAGATGGGTTGCCATGGCAACAGCCGGCAGAGCACCCAAACTGTCAAAAATATAAACCTTTGTAGTAGCGCTTGTTTATGACTACGTTTGAGCTTTCATGTAAAAAACAGCCAAAATATTGCAATAGAGGAAGGACGAGTACTTAAAAACTGTGTTCAGCCACCTTAAACTATCATTGCACGAGTTTGGGAATAGTATAACCGTAGTTTTCGTGCTAAAACAGATTGAATAACGATGCGTTTACTTGTTGCGCTTCCAAAGGCTTTCGAATACAACAGAGTGGATTTGTGTTTCTAAATGCTATTTGTTGAATTCATTTGAGAAAAGTGATTTGCTCAACGCTCGATCGACAAAAGCAAACGACCCGCTCGTTTCGAATTCCGATGACCCCGCTTAGGCTTTTCAAGTTGTGCTAGCATGTCTTCTCTGTCCCAGGCCGCGTTTCTCCTCCCCCTTCCCCCCTCCCCCTCCGCCCCCTGTGTCTGTGGATATGATGTCAAAATTAGACTGGTGTCCTTCGCAGATCCCATCACTATCCATAATGTTGGTGTCTGAAAGAGGTTATATCGCGGGGTAAAATGCTAAAAGATGTCTTTAGATCATTGGCTATCTTCTGTTGTCACGGATAACAAGGATGGAAATGGCTTGCGACTTGTGGGCATGTTTTTCAAGTTCTGACACTCGTCTTGAAGGAAGGTCTAAAACTGATTTACTGTGGAGACATCTTCCTCTTTTATTTACAGAAATATTTGACGCACGAGTAAAGTTGACCCCCTCGAATCGTCACAACAACAAGGCCATTTCCGGCAATTTGCAGTTGGGTGTCATTGACTTTCATTGAATTAAGGCTTTAATCCATTTTTGTTTTGTGTTCACTAGGAACGTAAGGCGGCAGAGGAAGCAATGAAAAAGCACGAATTAGAGCTCGATTACCTTGCACCGTTCCTGGCGCAGATTGGTGATCCACCGCACATCAGTAAACTGGAAGCCTACAAACTCAAAGAGGAATGTCTACAAGATCTCAAACACCGCCTCATTGACAAAGCCAACCTTATACAGGCCAGATTCGAGAAGGTAAGTATTAGCCATGGCCTACACCAGTATATTTGAGAAATCAAATAAAAGTCTCTTTCCACGAGTTTATAATCTTGTTCTTTATTGTGTTTCAGGAAACTCAAGAATTACAACGCAAACAGAGTTGGTATCAGCAGAATCAGGTGTCCATGACAAAGGAGGATGAAGAGGAATATCTCAACTTCTGCAGTGAGGCCATGTTTAGAATACATATCCTTGAACAGCGCCTAAACAGGTAAAGTAAATTAGAAAAAAAGAATAATTATTTTGTGGCAAATATAACCGGTATTTGTCTGCGTATGTGGTCTGTTCCAAGAAGCGAATAGCTCTCCAAAAAGGAGGCTCGGGAGGAATATGGGCTTCGAACTTATATTGTCAAAAGGGAACTGATTATGTTCGTGGCCACAAAGTTTTCGTGCCAAAGGGCATTGCTGTGTTTGGCTATCCAGCACTCGGCACCTCTGGTACAACATTGTGCCAATAGCTAAGTGACAGTTTGGCTATCCAGCACTCGGCACCTCTAGTACAACATTGTGCCAATAGCTAAGTGACAGTCATCTTTTTGGTTGGTTTTACTTTTCCTTAGACACAAAGAACTGGCTCCACAGAAGTATGTCCAGCTGGAGCAAAAACTGAGAAACGATCCACGACTGGCAGAGTACTTCTACTAATGTGCAGAACATTGTATCAGTGTTTCTATTTGTTCGTCAATATTTAAATAAAGTAACTGCTCCACTTGTGGTTTCTCTTGCATGTAAGTTTTAGTAGAATGTTGTATGCAATCGTTGACTGCATTTAGATGGATATGTTTAGGTCCAATAGGCCTTATTCACGACGGCGGCCATGATTGTTTTCAAATTGTCATGCAAATTAGCCATTTGCTCTGCCCTTGGGGCAAACACTAGAAAAACGGCAAATTCTGGAAAATCGACTCGTCACTATGTTAAAGTAACATTGTCAAAAGCACGATAAAATTATTGAAAATTAAATACCTATCATCAAAATTTAATTACTTTGACTTCCCTTCAATAGTTTCACTTCACTGCTTGCTTCATCTGTGATATTTTTTTGTGTGTGCAAAAACATGAAACTAACTCGTGTAATCGTTCTAGTTTACTGCTAAGCTTGTAAACATGTAAAGAACATGATTCATCATAAGATATAAAATGTCCGTTAAAATCTCTCGACCTTAAGTTGTTTGCCCCCTGAGAAATGCGTAGTTTAATTTGCATGATAAATGCCAACACAAAGCTATCGTGAAGAAGGTCTATTACAATAACGTCACGTCGGTGTTATGATGCTCCCAACAGATATCTGGGTGCTGAATCGTCAGCAACGAACGCAAATTTTGTCTTTGAGTGCGATGATACGCACCGCAGCAAACAATTGTTCATTGGATCATAAAAAATATAGGCCGCCAGTGGCTAACTCGTGCATGCATGCAGAAATAATG
>BLFK01000450.1:1879723-1882180 GCA_014634185.1 Astreopora myriophthalma | reverse complement strand
CCCCCCCCCCCCCCCCCCCCCTCACGGGGAAACTCCCGTGCATTTGTCTTTTTAGAAAAAATTTGGTCAAATTCGCCACGATCTTGCCAGTTATTACGGCCAAATACCCCATCGGAAAGGCCTTCACAAGGCGTCAACTTCCCCGCCCCCTCTAGATATTTTAGCCATTTATGATTATTTTTCAAGCTAAAAAAATGCAAAAACAAGAGGTTAAGGTCACTTTGATATTGGATCATGCAAATCAACCAAAGGATACAAAGCCAAAATGTGCAAATGTTAATGCATACACAAATCTCGACAATAGAAATAATGATTTCGTGGACAGATTGAACATAATCTGCCCTGGAGAGGTCAAGCAACAAACGCACCTTAATCTCTTTGTGCCACCGTCTTGGGAAACGAAGCATTACCTCAAGACCTTCATGCTAAATCCCCGCTGCTGTCCCCGTTTCCGAAAAGATGTGCGTGCTATCAAATCACCGCTCAGTCGAGCTCCTCTTCGATCGTCGCTCCATCATCTACAGTTTAAACGTCCTCTTCTTTCGAAAAAATGATGGTTTTTTTTCTGTTTCGAATATTAGTCTCCTTCCTTTTATCACAAGTTCTAAACATGCGTGTTGTGCTGTCCGCAAAAGACCTGGAAGGTCCCGTCCGATTTCGTCCGGTCCCGTCCGTTTTCCGCTGAAATATCCTGACCGCGAACATGTTTTCAGACGAGCTTTAACGAGAAAGGAGGAAATCGATGTCAAAGTTTACTCTGACCTCCCAAGAGAGATTCAAGAGAGCAGGAAAAAGCAATGGCCGCGACTCAAGCGCGCTAGAGAGGAAGGCAAGGCGGCTTTTTTAAGCACAAAAGTGCCAGACAAACTTTACATCAAAGGGCGTTTAATTTCTGCTTAAAACACTTGAATTGCTTATAGCTGACTAACTTTTTAACGGCCGTAAGGCTATCTTTGTTGCGATTAAAAATGTATATGTCATTACTTATTTTTTATTGGTTGCTCTTTCTGTTAATAGCGGGTGTTATAGTCGTACTAGCTGAAGCGGTACCAATTCCCATGAGCTGCATATGTGTTATTATCATTATGATTTGAATGAATGATCCTCACACTTCCTGGACAATTTAAGCAATTGTCTCATATATGCACTTGAAAAATTCAACTGACTTCAACGGGATTCGAACCTTTCTTAATAGGTTGTTATACGACCAAAATAAACACAAAGAAAAATGCCACTACTGTGAAAGGTGCCTATGGGCTTTCCACAACAAAAACATTTAGAAGAGCACAAAAAGGATTGAATCAACAAACGCCCAATAGCTAGTGAAAACATACTAAAGTTCGTAAACCACAAGAGTCAGGTGCGAGTGCCCTATGTAATATATGCAGATTTTAAGGCTTTAGTTATAAAAAAGAGAAGGTATATGCACCAAAAGTTTGAAAATGACAGCTATACATGAGCCTTGTGGGTATGCCTACATAGTTGTCCACAGTGATGGAGAAACTATCCAGCGTATCCAAGTATCCAGCGGGGTATATCGAGTTGAAAATGCAGTGCAGCACTTGTTGAAAAGCATACAACGTGATGAGCAAAAAATACATGAAGCAAACCCAGCGCCAATGCTAATGTGTGAAGAGGAAAAGAGAGAGCATCGCATGGCCCACGAATGCCATATATGTGGGGAAGGGCTATGGAAGGAGAACTATCTAGACTCAAACAAGGTATTGTGGGCAAGTGCACAGGTTATGCAGATGGAAGCATCAAACATTCCAGGAAGTTGTCAATGGTGTGAGGAGGAAGAGGGGGAAGAGGAGGAGGAGGAAGAGGAGGAGGAGGAGGAGGAAGAGGAGGAGGAGGAGGAGGAAGAGGAGGAGGAGGAGGAGGAAGAGGAGGAGGAAGAGGGAGGAGGAAGAGGAGGAGGAGGAGGAGGAGGAGGAGGAGGAAGTAGCCGGAGACGAAGGAGTCAATATAGAGGTTACCGATAACAACATTGATGAAATCATGGACGCGTATGTAGAAATCGAGGAGTATGTGGAAGAAGCTGGAGGAATGATGTGTGCCTGTCCATGGGGGAAAATTTGCCCGTACAAAAAGCGAAAACCGTTGCGTAAGCTAGATAAAATAATGGTTAAAGCACAGGAGGACTGTCTTTTGTGTTGTAAAAATGTCTGGGGTATTGGTCAAAACACTTGGTGTTCTCAGAGGCAGACAATATAAAAACATTGTGTTCCATAAAGTCACAACATCGACATTTTCTTGTTTGAAGAGTTGTTTGTTGAATTCTTGATCAGACAACTATTAAGAAAATTTCTTTTGAGAAAACGCTATTGGTTTTCTCTGAAAACTAAGAAATGACAACTTCTTGCACTGGTTGAAAAGATGCCTGCTGTATCCTTAAACCAAGACAATTGTAGCAACTAGAAGTAGGAAACCTAAATGGGATGATTGCGTGGTTTT
>BLFK01000450.1:1852223-1867223 GCA_014634185.1 Astreopora myriophthalma | reverse complement strand
GGAATCCTAACACTCCCAAACAGTGCTCATAACAATCTACAAATCTCTCATTTTGCCATATCTTGATTATTGTAGCGCTGTCTGGGGTGGCAATGGTACTGGCTTAAGTAATAAACTCGAAAAAGTACAAAACAAAAATATAAATTAGGACTAAATGGTTCACGCAACTCGTTACCATGATGACAAACACAAGGATGTCCGAGTCTCTGGTTGCCATGGAAACAGAACAAACTTTTGTAAGATCTCTTTAAAGTGCTTCCTCGGTAACAAAAATGAGCAGAAAGAACTCAGCTGCCGAGACTAGAAACAATTTTTGACCGATTATGTTTACAATGATCTGTTATGAACCTAAAATGGTTGATTGACTGGTCATTTTCAGAGAGAAAATTCTTCAAAGTTTCACTCTTCAAAATAAGGTGTTTTTGCCTATACCTACGGTCAATCTTTTGCCTGCTATGCGAGAACGACTCCACAGATTGGCTTTATTCTGGTTCATTAACTAGGTTTGTCTGCTTTCAATTTGACCCAATTCAATTTTGCTCCCAAAAGGTGGTAAAAGTAAAAGTAGGGGGAAAAAATGTTTGCCATTTAAAAGTTATCAACTGAGAGCAAACCTGCGTAGGGTCAAGAAAAAAATTGCTGTGGTCAGATTTCGCCATCATTTCCAGCAATTCTAGTGCAAAAATGTTTGTTATGGATGAAGAAAAGGGAAAAAAATGGCATAATGCATTTCTCCAGCAAAGTAGTAGAATAGAAATTGCGTGAAAATGACATAGACCTTCAAAACACTGCAAGAACAGTGTTAGTCCTAATATTTAATAGTTAGTCCTAAATCTTACCTCCCAAACAAGCAGTCTGACAAATCTTTCTTGAACCGAATCTTTTATTCAGTGTAAACATCACAAAACAACTCTTTTGCTTCCAAATTACAGAGAAAGTTTGGGAAAAAAGGCAAACAAGAGCTCAACCAGCTCCCTTTTTATCAGCAAGCTCAACCAAGCAGCCAAGCAGTAAGAATCTGACCCCCTTACATCGTGGGAAATTCCACATATCTTTGAGCGGGAAAGCCTATTCCCAAACAATTCACTATTTTTTAAGTCTCTGGCTCTGACTAGGCTTCAATCCTGCACCAACAGTTGTCCACTCACCTTCAACTTTCAATGAAACTTCCAAAAACGCAGATTGAAGCCTGGTCAGTAGCTCGAAACGAGCATTTGGCCAAAATTGGTTACCTTCACCCAGCCAACCGGCAGTTCTTCGAAATTGGCAAGGTTTAAGCCTTCTCAGTCCTTGATGATGAGCTCAGGCACCAGCAACCGACCCAAAATGGCAAAAAACCTGAGGTTTCCCTACATTTTTTAGGGTATCGACCCACCTTAATCCTTAATTTACTCGGTCACATGTGATTACCTATACTAATTAGGTTGTTTAACTGAAATTTTGCTGTTATAATACTTATTACTATCAGTATCATCACTACCATTATCATTATCTTTATGCTTATTTAGTATAATTATTAACATTTCAATTGGAATTTTGCTAACTTCGAAATCCTCAGAGGGATGGATCGAGGAGAAACGACACTACATTTAAGAATGCAATGGGCAGTGAACATAGGGTGAATGCGACTGATTTTGAGTTTTGGACTTTCAGACTCGCACACTCGTGTTTTGCACACTTATTAAAATAAACTGGATTCGCATTGTGCACTTTTAATTCAATCAGTGAATGAAATAATTTTCTTCTCGATCTTTTTCTCCAAGGGCTAACCGTTTAGTTTTGAACACGAGCAATGACTGACCGTTAAATTGAAAAATTGCACTCAAAGTAAAACAGTTATCTGCTCTAAAGCTGGTGACCCACGGTTCAACAATATGCAACTTTTGAACAATGTTGCAGCAACTTGTTGAACGGAATAGAGTTTGTCTCTATTTTCGTTCAGCTGCGTTCAACAACGTTCAACATGTTAAATGGCCTATTTCAACATTCAACATGGCATGACACACCGTTCAACATTCGTTTTGCAAGAAGCTGCAACATTCGTTGGTCAACAAATGTTGAACCGTGTGTCATCGGCTTAAATTAAAACTTAAAAATTTGCTAGTCCGGTATTTAGTAAACACATTTTCGAAATCTCGAGGACAAAAGGCAAAATACGTGTTAAGAGGTTGAGATTTAACTTTTGCGAAAGAAAATATAACGAGGTTCGGTGACGTTAAAGTTGTCCTTAACATGGTAGCGTTGCAGTTAATTTTATAAATATTACAAGCTCCAAAATAAATAGTCAGACAGGATTGTGAGCTCGGTAAACATGCAATTGTTTGCCGAACGAGACAACAATACCACAGGGCACTTAACCTACGACGGCAAAGAGAACGCTGCAAAAAAAGTACAAACGATAGCTCTGGTAACGCGTTAGATATGTTGGCACAGTTCTGTGCCACCCGCTACGGCACCAAAGTTTCAAGGTTTAAGGGATAACGTGACATGAAACTCGAAGTCGTGGTTTCCGATCTCTCTCTTAACGCGGACGGCCTTCCAAACATTGATATTCTCAGATAGTAGATAGTAAATTTCCCAGTTTGACCGCGTGACTAATGATAAATTCATCATTTCATTCAATCACTGGGCTGAAAGTTAACCATCTTCTTTACTACAATTGCCAGAATGCCACCATTTCGACAATTCAGTCCTGGTAGTATGCGCCGAGGAGTATATGCGGGACATTTGTCACCAGACCCTAACTTGGGTCTCCTACAGCTCAGTGGTAGAGCGTCCGAACTAAAGATCAATGGTTCGACTCCTGTTAGGAGCCGGCACTCGCACTGCCCAGGTCATCATTTCATACATTGAATAAATCATTGAATGAAAAGGAACAAACGCAAAGTACGTATTTGGTTATTTGGTTGTCACTGTCGTCGTGGTTGCTGAAGAGCAGTAATACAGATGATGATGATGATGATGATGATGACGATTATGATGATCATTCTCTCAGGTAATGAGCTTTGGCTTGAAGAGTGCTTAACACTTGTCTGGTCTGTCTCTCCTATGTTCAGTTCAAAGGTGTGTAAGACGTACGAGCAGCTTTAACAGTGTTCAGTAAGTCTGTGTACACAGGGATGCGCTTTTCGTCTACACCCAGCTCTTTGATCTGAGAGAAAAACAATAAACTGAATTATAATGAGCGAATAGCACGACAGCAAAGAATTACCTAAATTCATGCAAATGACTCAAAAGCTAGCAACCAACCGCTCGTCCAAATTCTTCTGTGTCGAGTGTGAATTGCAGTCGAATCTTGTCATCATCACTCATAACAGATTGGCCTTCCTGGTTGGCGCCTTGGCCCCCTACGCCGGATCCAGGCTGTTTTCGCGATCTTTTGAGACGCATTAAGCTGTCTTCAGTTCGTTTAATGGACGTCAACACATCTCCTGTGATAACATGGTACCTACGAAATGCACGATTAACAACATTGGGAGCAAAGTGAAAAGCTAAAAAAGCCGAAAATCGAGAAGCTAAGTCGATGCACTGTAATATACTCCAATTTGGTATTAACTGGGTGAATTGGGTGAATCAGCCAAGAGATTCAAAATCTGACGTTTTGGGTCTTAACGGATTCGTCAGAGCGAATCCGCGACTCTGGCAAAACATATCAAACATAAGCTTAAATGCAAGTTCACTTACTTTGAAAGAAGTGTTTGCATAATAGCCGCTGCCCAGGTCTGGCGTTGTTGCAGACTAACATGTGGTTGATTTTGCTGTAGAAAGTCTCCAACAGGCCGAAGTACACTGTTCACAAAAGGCGACGCCTTAGTTGGAACCTGAAAATTGGTCCAGAGACAGTTCGTTAGTTCTTCGTTATCCATTCTTTCCAGCCTCACACAATCGCTGGCAGCCGCGCTCCATGATGTACTAACAGCAAATCAGGCTCTCTGCAATCTCGCTCCCAGAGCCTGTGATCCCTTTGGTCAAAACCAGGATCACTAACCTCAGGGTTAATCCAAAAAAGGGCCAACTTTGATTGGCTGGTGAAAACAAAGAAAAAGGATACCGGAAGTTGCTTGCACGAAGTGTAAATTCAAGCAATGGAGTTTACAACTCCCACGAAAATCGCAGGGAAAAATTGCCGTCTTCGTTGTTGTATTGCGGTTTACAACCACTGCATTTACTTATAGGGAGAAAAAGCAAAGTCGAACGGAATTTTACAGTCAAACCAGGTCAAGCGTCCCCTTCTAGATGCCATTAGTGAAAGGATTATTTGAAATTTGAATCCGTTAATCGTTTGTCAACAAAGACGTGACACTTTAAAACCGGTTGTGGACAAGTTAAGCGGCTACAAAAAGTAAAATAATAGCGCTGATCCGAAACTGTAAATACTGTAAACAGAACTAAAGATCAGCATTCATAAGAAATTTAATCCAGTGTTCGAATTGGCTATATTTAAGTTATTATAACGCCCAAGTTGTCAGCGGTCCATTGTCACACAACAGGGGGCCCACACAATCTGTTTGTGTAACCGTTTGTAATTTTATAATAAATGTATTGGATTCACCGTTTGCTTCTTCTGTAGCGATATATCGATAACTATGTGCATGGACCAATGCTAAATAAACGTTGTATTACCTTACCTGCAGTGTACTGTCATTCTTTTGCCTCAGAAGTGGTATTTGGAGCGATTTTGAAGATTTCGAGTTCACTGTTTACTGTGTCTCTTGATAGAAAAAATTACAAACGGTTACACAAACAGATTGTGTGGGCCCTGTGGTATCGAGCAAAATGGCGGACAGTGCGGCAAACATATACTTAGTGTAGGGCTTCGACACCCCGGCACTGATTTCTTTCACCTCTTTGTTAGTTCTGCGGTACAGTCTAGGGATATTTTTGGCAGCTTCAAGCCCCTGACAGGCTCTGTTTACAACTTGGCTCACAATTTGACCCTCTAATCCTGGCACCAGCTGCTGAAGGATCCCGCAACTCTCCAAGACGGCCTCTAAACCACAAACACACTCACATGTAAGTATATAAAAAAGCAAGTGATTCCGGATATAACATGGGAAGCAACTCCAGGCCCATTCTCGACCCCAGAGCTCTTCCCTTTTGTGCATGTCTGACAGGCGTGACGGTGGGAAAAGCTCTGCAAGCGTAGCCAAAATGTAGCTATTGAGGTCTCACAGCGCATGCTTTAGTTTCGCAAACAAGATTTACTGACGTTCTTTGGTACTATACTATACAAACGACTCCTAACTATTTGGCCAACGAAATCTAGCTCGAACAAACATCTCGAACAGAACAGCTCGAACTGAACAAACCAAATTCTTCTAGTCTTCGCTACCCTTAGAACTTTGTGCATGAAAACTTAACTTTGGAGCTCCACTGTTCATCATCATAATCATCATCATCATCATCATCATCATCAATATTTAAACACGAAATCTTATCATAAAAATGGTCTTCCTAGGAGTCGTGTAAAAAATTACAAAGAAAAAATTATCTATAACATCAGAAAAACATTAACTAAGAAACTAATTAACTAACCTTCAGTAAAAACCTATGTAATAAAAATTTCTCTAATTACAGTGCACTAAAAAGCATCTTTCCCAATTAGTGCGGTTTTAAATAGTTTTAAACTAAGTAGGTGTCTGATTTCCGATGGAATCTTGTTTGCATTCCGTTCTTGGTCTGGAGACATAGTAATTTATCTCAGAGTTTCTAAGATTGTGTGCGTGTACGGTTGATGTGTTGGTAAAAATCCGCCTCAGGTACAACGGGGAAAGATTATTATGGATTTTATGCATAATCACAGCCAGCTGTTCAAGTCTTTTGTTTTCCATAGTCTCCCAGCCAAGCTCATCCAACAAAATACTTGAGCGAGTTTCGTAATTTGAAAAGGTAAGAATTCTGGCAGCCCTATTTTGCAGTTTTTGGATTTTGTCTGATAGCCCCTTGCCGATATTGTCACATACAGTGCTACAGTAATTGAAATAAGGCACAACAAGTGCGTTATACATGTTCATTCTCGTATCAAATGGTATAGTAGAGCTTAAACGCTTTAAGATTTCTAGACCAGCGGAAATTTTCTTTGAGGTAGCATTTATGTGTGGACGCCAATTGGGAGATTCGTCAATGTGAACCCCAAGAACTTTATGTTTTGCTACCCTGTCTAATGGTGTGTTACGGACTTTAACTGCAAAATCATTATGTATTTGGGATAACTTGGATTTACTCCCTATGAGCATGTACTTAGTGTTCTTGATATTAAGAGTTAATTTGTTTGCTGTAAGCCATAACTGGATTTAAGTTCATATCATAATTCATTTTGTGTTCAAGAATATATGAATCTTCCGCAGATGAGGTAAGAGTCGTATCATCTGCATACATTTTGGGTTTTGAGAACAAATTACATGAGGGAAGATCATTAATGTAAATAGGAAACAACAGAGGTCCTAAGATAGAGCCCTGCAGAATACCACGTCACCTTACAGATTGAGATTCAGATTCAGATTGAGCTCCATCAACAAAGGTTTGCTGCTTTCGGTCAGATAAGTAGGACCTAAACCATTTAAGAGAAAGGCAATCGACTCCATAGAGTTTAAGCTTCCCAATAGAATAGCATGGTCCATGGTGTCAAACACCTTCTTCAAATCCAAAAAAATCACACCAATGAGGTGTTTGCTATCAATATTCCAGAGCCATTCGCTGGTCATCTCAAGTAAAGCTGTTTTTTAGAAAACATGGGTCTGAAACCAGACTGTGATTCAGTTAATAAATGATTACCATTTAAATATTCATAGAGTTGCCTAACAACAATTCTTACAATTAGTTTACTTACTACAGGCAGAACTGAAATGGGTCTATAGTTGCTAGGATCATTCTTTGCATCCTCTTTAAATATCGGAGTAACTTTAGCTATTTTCAAGGAATTTGGAAATATTCCAGTGGTAATAGAGAGATTTATTATATAGGTTAAACTATGTGTAACTACGGGTGCTGCTTCCTTTAGAAGACGCACAGAAATATTATCTAGGCCACAGTCTGTTAATTCCTCTCCAGGTATTCTTTATGTTTCTGCAGTTTTCCTTAAAAAATGCATTGTAATAATTTATTTTAGCATTTTTAATTTCATAATTAACTTTATTCTTTAGGTGTTTATAGGAAGTCCAATTTACATCTGTTGGGAACCTTGAGGCTATTTTTTTGAGTTTGTCTCTTTGGAACATTATTTTTTTTAGCTCTGGAGTAATCCAAGGAGAGGAGATGCCTTGTTGCGCTCGACTTGTAATAAGAATGTTGTAATACCGTAATGCACGAGCGATGGGCATGAAAATATTTCATATAGGAAACTTGTATTGTTTGATCACTATTGTTAGGGAGCGGAGCTGGAAAGAATAATTACGTATTGTAATTATTGGATATTTATTCACTCCCGCTATGAATCGGTTCAGTCGGTCTTTCTCAGGATTCGAGTCAAGTCGTGTTCGATACAGAATTAAAGATAGCCTTTTTTATATACAATGGTCTGCAGCAAGATAGCATGAGGGAACAAAGAAAATACACAAGAAAGCGAATACGTAGTTCACTCCACAAGGGTAACCAGTGGGCTGTAAGTTCAGCTTTCCGCGTGTACCGAGTTGGCCAATCAGAAGTAATTTCATTGCTTCAATTGATGACCAATTAGAACTGGAGGCTTGAGTAGAGTTGCCCAGAGCTCCTCCCGCCGTAATGCCTGTCAGACATCAGCAAAAGGGAAGAGCTCTGGCGTCGAGAATGCTCCAGGCCGTCAAATTGAGTATGCGCGAGCATGCATCATTACCTTGCTTAGCACGCTGATGACTGTCAATGTTATAAAACAATTGGTTCACAAATTAAGCTGTGTGTAAGAGTAAAGATGCACTTTGGAAGCACTCGAGAAACCAGAGAGAAACCAGAGTTGCTCTCACACGCGCCTCGAGGAAACCTTACCCTTCTCTTGTGCGTCCACGTCCATCTATTTAACAATTGGACTATGAGTTCGAGTTTTCTTTAAGTCAATGGATAGTCAACGAGGCGCGTAGCACCGAGTGACTATTTGACTGAAAATGAGAACGACTAGTAGTCTAATTGTTTTAGAAGAAATTCACTCAAATACTACCTTCGAAATCATTCTACTGAATTTTCATTGATTGTAAGACTTGAAGAAGCCACCATTTTGTTTTTGTTCAAAACGCCGGCTTTTTTGCTACTCACTATCTAATGCGATAGCGAGTATCGAGCAATCATATTGCAGGATTCATCATAGTATGTGAGTGGATTTCTCCTAAAACTTGATACACTGTATAGGCAAGGTATCAAGGATGAACCAAAGACGAACCAAAGACAGCAAAATCTCAAACGTTAGTGATGTAGTTACAAACCAGAAAGCAGGTCTACATCCTGAATGTCCGTTTGACGAAGCTTTGGTAGGATATCCTGTCTGAAGAACTCAGGGACCTAAGACGTAGAAAATAGCCATTCATTAGCGCAAACAGAAGCTTAATTACACGAAAATATTTTCAATTACACTAAACAACATTCGCACGAAAAACTAAAACATTAATATATATATATGTATAAATCGCAAACAGAAACACTCAATAATGTTAACAGGCATTCATTGATTTCTTCCTTTATTTATTTATTTATTTATTTATTAAGTTAATGGCGGTATATGATGGGATACGAGGCTATTTCTCACTTTTTTGAGGAGGATATTCAAGTCCCTAAGTAGGTAAACCAGAGAACACGTCTGCACTTCATCAGTTCCTTGACTTGTGCTGTTGTCTCCTTCAGTGGCCTGAAGTCAAGTCACAACAAACAAGGTGTAAAAGTGCATAAGTGTAACGCCACTCATCTTTACTGATACATCATTGTCCATCATTGTCCGGGCACCCAAAGTAACAGAACCCAATTCTTGGTCTGCACATGACGTCATAAAAACCTTAAATTAAAAAGTAAATAGTTCTTTTTTTTAGTTTTTATTTTCATCACGTCAAAGACGTATCAGAGATATAACTGCTGGCAATTTTTCCGCTCGGTGCCATGCTTTGTTTTGCAAAGAGAGCAATTTGAAGCAACACGTCACGCACTGAGTGCGTGACATAAGATGACTGCTGAGGAACGTGTAACAGATGTTTCCACTTGTTTCCGGTCGCCCCGTTGGTGTAATTCCTTGCTAAACTATAAACTCTAATTTTCATTGGTGCATTTTGCCGAATGACTTGCGTACAGGATATCGCACAGCCCCGAGACCTTAGTTCCTTACAGCTCTTCCATGCTTTGACTCAATTTCTTGAGTTTATTTATTTATCGCATTCTTGGTTATTTTTTACTTGCGTCACGTGCAAACCAAGAATAGACTGGATTTCTTTCGAATGTCGAATCCACTGGTGAGAATTCTGTGTACAAAGAATAAGTTGATAAGCGGTTTACAGAAAGGAAAAAGTATAAACATGGGAGTAGAAAGAACAGAGAAGAGCTGATAAAGTATGAGGCCCTGGGGACCGTTTCTCGAACGTTATGAAGTGTTTTGGGGCCCGAAAAGCAAGTTTTCAAGCACGATCCACTTATTTTGGAAGCTGGTTATTTAACATGTTTCCAGGACCAGAAAAACAACAACAACAACAACAACAACAACAAAAAACCATTGCAAAACTCTACGCCTTTATGTTTACGTATCTAAAGTTTCTTGACTTTTGAGAAACGGGCCGCCAAAGGGGGTTAAATAAGGCGACAACCAATAAGTTCTGATCACACTAAAGCCGGGATCAGTGCTAACTGTCCTTCGAACAATGATCCATGACTGGACAAGTCCCATCCTCGCCAAAGAGTGTCATAAATAATGGACATAATCTACTATAAAAGGTATACAGGAGCGAGGGACTTCAAATTAAATTTATTGAAGTATCCACACGTGATTGCAAACAGAGTAGTTTCAGTTACGACCCTCATGGGATACGCCAGGCTGAAAAAGTAAAAAGTTACAACTGAATTGTGCAGTGTACTGCCAAATGTCTTACCGTTAGAAAAATTAAAACACATACTTACAATCGTTGGTCTTGCAGAAGATATATCATCTTTTATCCACACAGATAATCGTGACAAAAGCTGAAACATTGAAATAAATTTATCCGTGATTGACGCGAACTAGTGACCTTCCGAAGACACTCAGAGACTTGTGGAAGGACAAGTGCAGCAGAAAGAACCCTGCGGTCTACAGCACAGCCTTGAGTTCGCGAGCTTAAGCCTTTTTTCCCAAATATGTCCACATCACTGGCAAACCAATTCTCTGTTTCACTTATTTACAGGGGTTCAAAACTCATCATATTTTTACTAAAATTGTGAAAATGGCATCATGTGACATTTTTGAGTCAGCCTTAGCCAGCAGAGCAAGCTTATTCCTACTTCGTTTTATGCTATGCCGCTATTATGGATGATGAAACTGACAGCGGGTTGGAGCCAGCAAAAAGTGATTCCGAGGGAGAGTTTAAAATATAGGTAACGGCGAGAGGGACTGGGGAGAAGGAATAATAATAATAATAACAATAATAATAATAATAATAATAATAATAATAATAATAATAATTTAGCACTGCTCTACTTGCAAAGACAGCAAGGTGGTAGAGGACTACAGTCTGTAGAAGAGGTCTACAAAGCAACCAAAGTCAAATCAGCACTCAAGCTTTACTCAAATGAAGACCCAACTATGAATGTGGTTAGGCAATTTGAAGAACAGTCCACAAGAACTGGTCACCAGTCCTTACTCAAACACGCGATCAAATATGCAGATGAGCTAGGAATAGCTTTAAATCTGACTTATACTAATTCTACCTGCCTTAATAAGGACGATGCTAAGGAAATCCCTGGTAAACAGATCAGTTCCAGCATCAAAGGACGAAATCAACAACATCTGAAAGACATCATGGAAGCCGAAAAGTGGCAAGGCAAACTCCTGACGGAGCGCTGGAAGGATGACAACATAAGTGACAAGTGCTTTGAATGGTTAAGGAACTGGAACTCTTGTCCATCCACGTTATAGCAGAAATGCATGAGCTATACGAACAATTGCTGCCGACCAAAGTATATTTTAGCAGGAAGATTGGTTCAACGACTAACGATGACCTGAGGTGCAGAATGTGCACAAAAGAGCTTGAAAGTGCCCCTCATGTCCTTGCAGGTTGCTCTGCCCTACCACGGACAAAGTACATGTGAAGGCACAATTCAGCACCCAAGATCCTGTTCTTTGAGATCCTCAGAGAATGTGCGTTGGTACTCCCAAGTTGTCCCCAAGCCTCTCTACGAGAACGAGAACCACAAGGCTTTCTGGGATGTCCCAGTCTACGCGGAAAAGCAGAAGTGCGTGCAAATAGGATCGACGCTCGAATTATCAACCATGAAGAGAAGATCACCCTATTAGAGATGTGCTGCCCATGGGTCGAAAATCGGTGCCAGAAGGAAGCAGAAAAGACTCGGCCATTGCTACGATAGACTGTAAAATGGTATACAGATAACCTAAATGGTATACAGATAACCAAGCAGCAGCAAAAATTGTCGAGTTTGGCAGCATGAGGCCGGATCTCCATAGGATAGCGATAAAACTGTTCTAAGCCTGCCTCAGAGGAAACATTACGCTGGAAATACAATGGATACCTCAGACAGACATTGTTGACTGGCAACTATTGAACTCCGAACTTTTTCCCCACTTTAGAAAGTATCTGGGGACCCCACTTGGTCGATTGCATGGCAACGTTTTACAACGCGAAACTAGGAAAATTCTTTTCACCATTCTGGGATCCTGGAAGTGCCGGTGTCGATGTTTTTGTTCAGAACCTACAATCAGAGAACTGCCTTGTAGTTCCGCCAGTAGTACGTATCCCTAGAGTTCTGCATTACTCGAGAGATCAAAAGGCAGTAGCAACACTGGTGATCCCATTGTGGCCATCAGTTAGTTTTCGGCCTTTGGTCATTCGTACATATGCTGCTGCCGTGAAAGGTTATGTGTTTGAAGGAGGCTCTTAGGCCCTCATGCATGGAGGGAACGTTCATTCCCTTCAGTGCCCGAAACCGTTTTCGGGGTTAAGTTGCTGGCATACGGATTTATTTTCGGTAGAGGAAGGAGAACGAATTATTACTTCAGAGGTGAGAGAACCGTGGCAATTCGTCATATGCTTTAAAAAAAAAAGAAAAGAAAAAGCGGAAAACGGTGCAAAGAAGTGATGTCGAGTAAGTCATTAAGTCGAGAGAATGTTATGCATCGAAAGTGGATAAAGTGAGCCTAACCCGTTTCGAAAGAGGAGCCGTGAGCGTAAAAAGGTGATAAAGGCTTAGCACTGATAAATCCTTTGGAATGCATTCCAAAAAAATAAAATAAAATAATAGGATAATAGGGTGTTAGAAATAAGAGGAGGAAGGAACAGAAAAAAAAAGTGAAGAGAGTTGCACTGCCAAATGACCTTTAAAGAGAGCCAGTTAAAAAAGAAAAGACAACAAAAAAGGAAAAGGAAAGAAAAGGAAAGGAAAAGAAAGAAAAAAAGGGATAGAAATAAGGAAAGAAAAGAGGAATAGAAAAGAAAAGAAAGAGAAGGGGAACTAAATAGCGGCAGTATACACCTTTTGCTGTTCATTTACGCAAAATACACATTCATTTACGTCAACAGTTGAAACTATACAGCAAATATACGTTCATTAGCACTTCCATGAACTTTTTTGACGCAAACGAACTTTCAATAAGGCTATTTGCTTATGTATTAACATTCAATAGCATCAGCGGATGAACAATTGTACCTCTGGACAATTAAAGATAACAAATATACTTTCAATCTCGCGCTGGTGTTAATCGTTAACACCAATAGAAAATCAATTGGATAGTATGACAATCAATGGCGTTTTAGAGACATACAATAATGCAATTTGCATAGAGAGACACAATCCATTGCACCTTCATACAATTGTTTATTCGAAATGGTGAATCATAAGAAGAGACTCCACATACACCGTTTAATATCAGATACTTTTTTTTTGAGAGTTTTTAGGTTTTAATGATAGTTTTTATTTTCAAACCGTTTACAAACAATGATTCTTGAAGGATGAGTATTATTAGGCAAGTTCTACTGCCATTCACATGCTTTTGCTCAAGTGTTCGGAGACTCCCAATTTGAAAATTTTCTGGGGGAGGATACCCGCAGTATACTCCAGATCCTCCATTACAAAAAACCTAGGTACGGCCCTGGTGAACTGAAGTTGCCTCCAAGAGTCGCCAGGTATGAGAGTGGGAGAGCAAGAACTGGTCAAGAATTTTCGAGAGGATTCCCAGTACAAGTTTCTCGGGCTACTAGAGAACATAAGGCTACTAGAGAACATAAGGCAACAAGACAACATGACCCTCCAAAGTGTGGAGGAAGTGTGTTTACAATGACTCTCTGTGATATGGGCAAGCCCATTATCAGATCACTACAGAGTAGTCGCAACCAAGCAGTTTGCGCTTCCCATACTAACGTACTTTATGTGGACACAAGTTTGGCATATCGGAGAGTTGCAGGGACTTGACAGGGAGTCACGGAAAGTAATCATGGAGAATGGCAGGAAGCACCCGTTAGGGTCCGCCAAGCTTCTTTACCTCCCAAGAAGATTGGAGGGACGAGGTCTCAAGTCGATTGGGTCTGAGTACAAACTCACCAAGATCAAAGCAGCGGTGAGGTTATACAGCAATGCAGATCCAACAATGGACATGGTGCGACAGTTTGAGGAAAGGGTAGAAAGGACAGGGACATGCTCATAGGTAAAAGACAGCAGAAAGTATGCAGAGGAACTGGGGATTAAGCTAGAACTGCAGCATCCTTCGGCACTGGGTGTCACAGAGACAGGCGAGATGACAGAAGGTCATAAGATCGGGGAGTGAAATAAGAAAGCTTTGCAACGCAAGCATCATGAGAAAATCCGAGAATTTAAATGGCAGGGGAAACTGATCACAGAATGTTGGGAGGATGAAGACCTTGACAGCGAGTGCTTCAAGTGGATGTATAACTGGCCAGCGGCACCAACGCACACCATAGCAGGCATCAGCGAGTTAAAAGAACAGCTGCGTCTGACCAAGCTATACTATGCAAGAAAGACCCGGATAAGTGAGAACTCAGACGAGACATGCAGGCTGTGTGGTAACGCCCACGAGTAAGTGGCACATGTGCTTTCTGGCTGCAGTGAGCTCGCACAAACCAAATACCTTGACAGGGATAATGGAGCACTAAAGAACCTTAAAGCTCCTAAAAGACCAGCAACTGATAGAGATGATTGCACCTTGGTACTCCCCCACACAACCACACACTCTATGAAAACGATCAGGCAGTGGCGTATTGGGATGTACCAGTGTAAGCCTACCACACAGAAGTGCACACCAACAGGGTCGGCCCGAGGATCATTGACAAGCAGAGCAAGACGATCATTATGTTGGAGATGAGTTGTCCCTGGGTCAAAAATCGGCAGCAGAAGGAAGAAGAGAAAACGCACAAGTATGCCCCCTTATACTGGGAGCTTAAGAAGCAATACCTGGGCTACCAAGTTAACATAATAAGACGTCCTGGGCGGGTATTAAAAGGGACTCAGAAGTGTAACGAAGAAGCTATTCGGAGGACATAATAGGGAAGTGCTGAGACAAATGCAGAAATCTGTTTTGTGCAGCAGTTTGAACAATGCAAGAACCTTCAAGGTCTTGTGCTAGAGAGTCGCAAAAAACAGCACACAGATACAGAGAATACGAGTATACAAGATTCTATAGAAGCTATTTGAAGGACATGATTTTATTTGATTTAGTTTTATGGTATCCACTGCCATGGCTGGCTACGGTGCACCGCCTAGCTCATGGTTTAATTTTCAGATCTGCCATCCGGATGTAGTATACTGCCATAATAATAATAAAAACGACAATGATAATGATAATAATCAGATAATCGGTTCATGGCGTCAAGTACGGATGTCTTCTGATGCTCCCAACAA
>BLFK01000450.1:1837228-1852182 GCA_014634185.1 Astreopora myriophthalma | reverse complement strand
CCCGTTAGGGTCCGCCAAGCTTCTTTACCTCCCAAGAAGATTGGAGGGACGAGGTCTCAAGTCGATTGGGTCTGAGTACAAACTCACCAAGATCAAAGCAGCGGTGAGGTTATACAGCAATGCAGATCCAACAATGGACATGGTGCGACAGTTTGAGGAAAGGGTAGAAAGGACAGGGACATGCTCATAGGTAAAAGACAGCAGAAAGTATGCAGAGGAACTGGGGATTAAGCTAGAACTGCAGCATCCTTCGGCACTGGGTGTCACAGAGACAGGCGAGATGACAGAAGGTCATAAGATCGGGGAGTGAAATAAGAAAGCTTTGCAACGCAAGCATCATGAGAAAATCCGAGAATTTAAATGGCAGGGGAAACTGATCACAGAATGTTGGGAGGATGAAGACCTTGACAGCGAGTGCTTCAAGTGGATGTATAACTGGCCAGCGGCACCAACGCACACCATAGCAGGCATCAGCGAGTTAAAAGAACAGCTGCGTCTGACCAAGCTATACTATGCAAGAAAGACCCGGATAAGTGAGAACTCAGACGAGACATGCAGGCTGTGTGGTAACGCCCACGAGTAAGTGGCACATGTGCTTTCTGGCTGCAGTGAGCTCGCACAAACCAAATACCTTGACAGGGATAATGGAGCACTAAAGAACCTTAAAGCTCCTAAAAGACCAGCAACTGATAGAGATGATTGCACCTTGGTACTCCCCCACACAACCACACACTCTATGAAAACGATCAGGCAGTGGCGTATTGGGATGTACCAGTGTAAGCCTACCACACAGAAGTGCACACCAACAGGGTCGGCCCGAGGATCATTGACAAGCAGAGCAAGACGATCATTATGTTGGAGATGAGTTGTCCCTGGGTCGAAAATCGGCAGCAGAAGGAAGAAGAGAAAACGCACAAGTATGCCCCCTTATACTGGGAGCTCAAGAAGCAATACCTGGGCTACCAAGTTAACATAATAAGACGTCCTGGGCGGGTACTAAAAGGGACTCAGAAGTGTAACGAAGAAGCTATTCGGAGGACATAATAGGGAAGTGCTGAGACAAATGCAGAAATCTGTTTTGTGCAGCAGTTTGAACAATGCAAGAACCTTCAAGGTCTTGTGCTAGAGAGTCGCGAAAAACAGCACACAGATACAGAGAATACGAGTATACAAGATTCTATAGAAGCTATTCGAAGGACATGATTTTATTTGATTTAGTTTTATGGTATCCACTGCCATGGCTGGCTACGGTGCACCACCTAGCTCATGGTTTAATTTTCAGATCTGCCATCAGGATGTAGTATACTGCCATAATGATAATAAAAACGACAATGATAATGATAATAATCAGATAATCGGTTCATGGCGTCAAGTACGGATGTCTTCTGATGCTCCCAACAAGAGAACCTTCTGTCTGAAAGCCAGCCGAGTTTAGAGCGCCAGTGCAATGCCAGAGAGTGTTTTGCAATAGACCCTTTCTGCGAAATTTATTATGGGATGCCCAGGGGGCAAATTCATACTTGATGTGGGTATAAATTTGGTTTTCCTTAGAAACATTTCAAGCCACTTTGATTCTTGCATCCTTTGTCTCACACGATAATTAATCTGAGGCAAAGGAAATAAGAAAATTGATCAGGTTTCAAAATTATTGCACCAAAACCAAATTTATACCCACTTTGTGTGCAAATTTGCTCCATGGCATCCCATAATATCTTTTTCAGAACAACAGAATTCAAGATGGCCACCATATTGGTAAAAAGGTCTATTTGTTTGGCCACTATGGTTCACATAAATTGGTGTCTTGCAACAACAAGAAAAAACTTTTTCTAGATTTATTTTGTAACTACGGAATGGAAGAAGAGGCAACATCGCCAGATATATGAAGCTTACAAGAAAACGTAACTTAAAACGGGCAGATAAAATAGACAAGTTATAAAAAATGACTTACTCGAGTGTAAGAAAAAGGCTCTATTGATAGTTAAATCAGAATTCTATCAACAGAAATTCTGTTGATAGTTAAATCAGAAGAACTGCCACTTTTACAGTCTGCAGACAAACATTTTGGTGTGGTGATAAAAGATGCCGCCTCGAACTTGGCTCACTTCTATTTAAACACGTTTTTTCGAGTACGGATCTAGTGGGTCTGTATTTGCAAAGGAGTACTGTGTGATACTTGGAATCATATGCAAGAACTGAGTGAAAAATGCTGAGGTGACGAGTCGACCAGAACATAACTTGAAAACGCTCTCAATTGTGAAAATCTGTAGGAAAAGGTATTCCATAGTATTTGTTTTGGGCAGCTTATGAATCAAAAGTGCTATAAAAAGTCAAAGCACGCCCAGGTCGTGCATGCTAAAATGCTCATCTGGTTGTCTCAAAACTTCTGAAGTTCTGTAACTTCAATTGCTTATATTTGGGTTTCTAGTTGGTGAATTTTTCTCATTTTTCAGTGATAACTGTAATTGATTTGGTGCATATTTCGTGGCTTTATAAAAGAATCTGTCGGTAGGAAAAAACGTTCAAGCAGTTATTGCAAAAATTCATTTTAGTCGTAAACTAAATATAGGCAAAATAAGGCAAGCAAAGTCGATTTTGGTGGTCCAGTAGACTACTTCACTGTGTTGCTATGGTGACAGCTTTCACAGTAGAATTACTGTAAAAAAATCTGATTTCACAGTGGTACGGTGATCCTAAGTTCAGTTATTATCACAAACCTGGGACTAAATGATTTTTCTCTCAAAGCCATTTCGAGCTACTGTCTGAATCGCTCCTACCTATAGTTTTGCCGTAGTTTCTCTGCGAATAGGCAGCATTGAGACAAACTTAGCAGCCATTTTACTCTGCGAGATTTGTCTTTGTCATCCCTGTAGGTATTTGCATTGTAATTGCCGGCAAAGTGCGGGAAAGAATGTATTTGAATTGTGCAATTAGAAACTCGTGGTTTGTGACGAAAGGGGACGTTTTGTGTTTCTCGCTTGTTGAAAACAGCATGGTTTGTAGTAGCGAAATCGATCCTGAAACTAGGGCATTGGTGCAATTGTTACGTGTGGAAGGTGGTTTATCTATCCGGTAAATCGTGGACAAGTGTAAAATTTCCAGGGTGTCAGTTTACCATTGCTTGAACGGGAGAAAATCTCAGAAGAATGGCAACTCTCGTGGGAGACCGCGACTAATAACTGCGCGACAACAACGCATTCTTCAGAGAAATCTACAGAAACTGCGCAAGGAAGAAGGCCATTTCTCTAGCCGCAGAGGACGCCGTACCAAATACTAAATGAAGAAAATATTTTGACCTGCAGAACTGATTTTTTGAAAGTTAAACACTGCGCTTATTACGTAACGCAATACCATTTATTGTTGTCCCGAGTGACGCCATCTGCGATGATGGCGTTACAGCTGAAAATCTGGCCTTTTTACAAAGGCACAATTCAACTACTTTCTTTTCTACTCAATTCTATACAGAACTAGATGTTAAATAATAAAGTTTACACGGTTATAAATCGTGTGCATATCGTGTATTCCATTTCCCAACGGTCTATCATTTTAGGACGGTCTACCATCGCAACAACAACAAATATGATATCATATTATTTTCTCAGTGAAAAGTTATGGTAGACCGTGTAGACCGTTTCATATAAATGTCAAAGTGTGACTGAAACAAATTTGTTCAGTTCTCATAGTCGAATCATTGTAAAACATAGATCGAAAAGCATTTAACACACTTTGGTAGTTCCTTTTGAGCGTTGTGCTCAATTGGTACATTGAAATGAAAGATTTTCCATGGTACAGACTCTCGCATTCAGATAAGGCAGTGAGGAGAGCACTGCACTCCCGTCTACTTCCTTATTGGTCATATTTTCTGTATCAGTCCATTCAGAATTATCGCTCTCATATCCTTAAAGAAATTCCATTTCAAACAAACGTGCACTGCGTACAATTTGCCTATACCCGACACGTCAATTAGAAACTTGCTACTAAGCGTTACAAATCCCTTGTCCGAAAGCAGACTAACTCGAAAGTAATGGTACAAATGTTGCTTTATAAAAACGTACCTTTCTATGGCTATGTTTGCTAACAACTTCTTTTTCGGAAAGTTGATGTTCCTTTTTAATGGCACGCGACCACAATTTTAAAGTTGCGGTGATGTCTGTTTCACACACGTAAACAGCTAATTTCGTACATATTACGCACGTTTTAGATGTCATGTGTCAACCGAGATACTTTTCTTTGACGCAAATTATTTGCACATCGGTTCGAAGATGTTTCTAGCGTACCATAAAAGACGACACTGTGGTGATCGCACCGTTTTATCTACCAAATTACGTGTGTTTTCTGTGTAACTCACAGAAAGCTCTAACATAGCTTCTGATTACGTCATTCCAGAAACCCCACAGATTCCACTTTATGGCTGGCCATTTTCCATTCACAACATAGCCGACAATGAAACCTTTTTTTTTTTCCGAAACACCATAATAAATGCCAAAAACCAACGCCTTCTCGCACCAATATACAAAGTGACTGTATAACAATACAAAGAAGAGCAACTCAGACAACAGGTTGCTTTCAATGTTGGCTGTTCAAGTTTTCAGAATGATTTTGTTTTGCTAGCAACATTGTCAAGGGGGGGAGGGGGGCCACAACGTGCGAGAGGTGAGGTGAATTAATACCGCCCCACGAAGATAAAGTGTCTCCACTATTTTTGCAACCTGTTGTAGCTTAAACTTAATATTAAATTGTGAATAATCAAGCGTCTTTTCAAACTGATCACATTATGATTTTCCAAAGTGTCAACCTGACGCATTTTTATCTTAAACCTAAGGGCAAAGACCGAAATTTGGAGGGTTTAAATGGTTTGTGTACCAAAACTAAAAAGAGATATTCTGTTGGTTGTGTTTCGATTTGAAAACACCCCTTCAGGGCTTCCTTGGCGAACATTTTCATCCGTTGTTGGGTTTGGGATCCCGAAAATCACCTATTTATACTATATAGTACCACAGTATTCTTTGCCTAGTATCTTTTAGGGGTTTTATTATTATTGTTGTCCTTAAGTGCTTCACTAATTGATTAATACCAGGAAAGTCCATGAGCGCTTTCCTTGTACAGATTCACTTCCCTATGTCATGTGAAAATACTTTTATAAAGAGAAAAAGGCTTTCCACACTTGAAATTAATCATTCAGTGAAGCACTTTTCCCTATGCGGTTACATAGTTTAATGCAATGATCCCTCAATTAACAGATCTTTACTTCAGGGTGAATTGCTTTAAATCTATTAAAATACCATGGCATCTGCTCATAAACACCCAATAGGTGAGGGTTTTGTGATAACCGGAATAATCAAGGTCCAGGTGACCCTAAAACCGAAGCTAAAAACGGCTTCATTATACATTGTTTTTAAAAAAGTAACGATAATGCACTATTATACTCCCCATTATGGTTGCTCTTTTTACTGTTTTCAGTCTGTGTCCTCGATTCTTCTGGCAATTTTTGGAAGCCCTCCAGAGCAGTAGAAGAACATAAACCAGCCATGCTATTGCACAGGATACCCAAGCTCTACAGTCGCTCCGTACTGTGTCAAATTTAAGTGGCCTTATATGGCATGTTTTAGTGTGAATGAATCAGACAGTGTAATATTTGAAAAACACAAAGCACTAATTTTTAAAATGTTGCTCAAACTTGTTTGCTATCTCCTTCAGTAAAAAAACAGTGATCAGAATAGCCCTAGGTTAACCACGAAATATTATTTTTTCACCATGCTGTCAGATTTGTATGGACTAAAGCACTCATATTTGACACAACACAGAAGGAAGGCAGGGCTTGGGCCACCAGTGGTTGTTGTTGTTTGTGTGCAACGCTATGACCCATTTGAAAATCCTGCATTGTGTACACACCCTATCACTGCACTGATTCCCATACTTCACTGTAGGTTCTCAGCCCGCATCAAGAAAACAGTGACTACAATGCATAATAATTTAAATAATCCAGGACAGTATTAAAAGGTTGAACATTCAGACCCTGACAGGGTCAGCGGATTTCATAATCACAAACTTTCATGTTTTATTTAAAGTGAAATTCTCCAAACCTGTAAGGTTAACTTCCAGAACCTATGACAGAGTGCTTGAACATAAACTGAATCCTGCCAACATCTCTGAACACACCACCACAACACACTTACAGCAGATGTCATGAACAGCTCAGAATCTTCAAGTAAAGGAAAAATGAAAAAACAACCACAACCAACCATACTGTTTGCAAATTACTTTTTTACTGTTATAATAGGAATAATGGGGTATTCTAGAGAGAATGAAGTAAAAAACTTTACTGAGTAAAACTGTATGCCTCAAAAACACAATACCTTGCTCGTTACTACTGATTTGAGGTGACTGAAGTGAGCTTTCAAAGTTACTCGCTATCTCCTGAAACCTGAAACAAAAGCATTGGTCACACAAAAATTCTTTTAGGCAATTTCATGCATCACAAGATTCCCATACAAAAAAACGACAAATCACAATAACCACTTACAGTGTAAAACTGCAGAACAACATAAAAGAAATACAACAAAACCAAAGAGGTGCATTGATCGGCAAAACGACCAGATTGAAACGGATTGTATTTAGGTAATCTTGAAAAAAGTCATCCCACCTACTTCAAATCACTGTAATTCGCCTGGATCTTGGTCATTTATGCTCTGAATCATCTTGTTTGTTATACAACAATGATTTTATTGGTAATGGGGTTTTCATACTACTGGTAACCTTTTCAAAGCTCATAGTCTTAACCCGTTTAAGTGTTAAGTAAAGTAAGTTATTTAAGTGTTCTATATCATGTAACTTTCTGTCAAACTTGTTACCATTTACGGTTATTTGCACCTTTAATTACCAATACATGGAATAGAAAGGTGATAAGGCTTCCGAGATCGTATTATATATAATAGTTTCTCAGAGAGGTTAAGCAGGGCACGTCCATCCAAGATTCTTTCAAACAAACTTAAACGTCCCCTTCAATGTGGTTAATAGGTAGCCATCCAAGTTTATAGAATAAAGATAAAGTTCTAGCCTAGAAGAGGGCATTGAGGATAATATGCACACATCGTTTTTCAACTTGAAAAATGTCATCCATTATTCCTGCATTACAGCTTGCCCAAACTGACACACAGTACTCAAGAATACCTTTGATACTGGCATTGAATAAATTATACAATATTTCAGTGGCAAGAATTTTTTAATGCGGGCCAAAACAGCAATGTGCTTTAAAAGTTTCTTCCTCAGATCTGTTGCATGGTTTGACCACGAGAGTGTGGAGTCAGTATCCAGACCTCAGAGATCCTCCTCTTGAGTTTGCTCAAGTTTCTCATCATCTAAGAATAATGTTAGTGAACATTATTCATAGCAGAACAGTTTCTGTGTAGTACCAATGTACCAATAATCATACATTTCGTTTTTTTCCCGATGGGCCACCATGCCATGTTATCTGGCACAGTAAAGCAAGTGACTTACGTCATTCAGACGAAGATTAAGGACATGAAAGCCCGACAGGTGAAGAGTGCAAAAGTGTTTCTTCAGTAAGCATTGTGAGCTGCAGCAGTGACATGGCTCGATGAAAGTATCCTTATCTCCTGTTAGCATGGCTGATGAAGGTGATGTTACTGACAGTGGCATCAGTGGTGGTAAATATAGAAATAAGGAGGAAGTCGAGGAGGATAATTTTTTTGTATTTTATTTATTTTTATAATTTCCAATAGTTACATACAACATTTTTAAGTACACACTAATTTTTTGAGAACATACACCCACATTTCACTGACATACACACACCTCACCTGAGTTGACTAGTTAGATATAGAATCGTGCAGCAGCAACACAACATTGCTAATTACACTATTTTATATTTACACCATTTCATATGGTGAACCGACAATTTGGCGTCACTGTCTCAAGAAGGTAAATCTTTTTTATTCTAACACTAAAAACTTTAATTGAAGGTAGCGATTTGTTCAGCTTACAAGCATATGAATACCGTTTTGCGTCTAACAAAATATGATTTGTAAATAACTCATCATCACAATTGAGAATACCAAACATATTTTACAGAGAGATGTTTAATCCTGACGTCTTGGGTATCAAGCCATTTTATAAGCTCAGCCCAAAAGTTTTTAGAATAACGACAAGAAATAAAGAGATGCTCCAAGGATTCACTCAATTCACCACAAAAGGAACATGCCGGAGATGGTATAGTGCCAATTTTACACAAAAAAGCATTGGTTGCAAGGCACCTGTTAAGTAATTTATACTGAGATTTTGAATCCAAGCAATGAAATGGCAAGCAATGAATCTCTTTCCATTCTAAAATGTCATTAACAAATCGGGTATTGAAATTTAGTTGGGCGGTTGGTGGAGTGATGATTCTATTTCGAAGTTCGTTGTAAACAATTTTCGAGGCCACTGTTTTGATTGAAACAGTTTGTCCATTGAGACTTAACCTAGTATCATAATGCATATTAAAGGCACTTATCATCTGTAAAAGCACATGTCTTTAGTGACTCACGCCATTCACCTGATAACGCATCGATTAAAGAAACAAGTCTAAAGGCATCTAACGGCGAGATATTCAATTCTCTCAACTTGCCACTACTTTTAACAATAAACTCGTTATTTTCAGAGACTAGGTCCCCTATTCTAAGAATTCCTTTTTCTGCAAGATTTCTAAAATACAGACTCGTCTCCAATACAAATAAATTTATTGTTCCTTGTACCTCAGCTTCGATAAGAATTGAGCGACCTTCATGGTCGGATTTAAACAATTTTATATTAAAATCTAGGTCGCTTCTTGCTAAAACCATCACCCCACAACTATGATTTGAACCATGCACAAAAAATGTTCACCTTGGCATTGTGTTATCCAGATATTTTCGACATCTACGGTGCTATAGGTTTCCTGAAGGAAAATAATATCATATTTCCGCTCATTTAGCCAAGTGAAAAGAGCTTTCCTCTTTGTGGGAGAGCGAATCCCTCGAGCATTAAGAGAAAGTAATTTAAAATTTATATGTTCCTTCTTCAAAGAGATGTTGGAAACTAATCACATATACAGAAATCTCGCATCGCAACCGCACATAAACTAAGTAGTAACAACTAAGGCCTCAAGAGGTTTCTACATACACGAACACCCAACAGTAGACAAAGGACGCAACAACTCAAAAACATTACAATACAATATTTTACAGAAAGATTAAATGGCAGCTGCGTAATTAACACCTGAGACTGCCTAGGAGATTGGAACAATTGTCTCACGGCTTCTTGTCACATCTTTTAAATTATAACACCAGCACCTACAAACTCCCTCCTGTTGAAAGAAAAACAACAACAACTAAATAAATAAATAAATAAGTCGACCTGCAAAATGACAACAAGAACTCGGAATGTTCAGTCTAAAGGAATAAATAGTCCATCGATAAACAATTTATCTGGCTTGGGATTACTGAAAAAAAAAAGCCCTTTTTCCTTCTTCCCTAGCTTTCTTTAATCTTGGCCACTGCTTTTTTCTTCTTTCACTAATTTCCCTGAGGTAATCCGAATATACCTTTACATCAACATCATCGCTCAACCCACGCATTCTTCTAAAAACCTGCTCATATTCAAGAAATTTCAAAAAACGCACAATAACTGGCCTTATCTCCCGTCTTCTTCTTTTCTATTCGATGAGCCCTCTGAAATTCGATACTCTCAGCATTTTCCAACTCCAGTTCCTCTTTGAAGAAGTTATGCAACACTTCAGATGTATTCTCGATGGCGTCAGTGGACTCAGGAATTCCAAAGAAGAGCAAGTTTTCTCTTCGGTTATATACCTCCTGGTATAGCAATTTGTCCTCGAGCTCCTTGATTTGATCTTGATTCTCTTTATCTTTCTTCTTTAAATCTTCGATTTCTGCATTCGCGAATTTCATTGCCTTTTCCAGTTCTCCCGCCTTTCCATCGTTCGTTTTTGACTTGTCACATAGCGTGTTCAGTTCAGTTTGAAGGCCATTGACTGTCGAGGAGGATAGTGATGGGAGACCACAGAAAAAGCTGGCAAAGAAAACTGTTGTGAAAGTGGTGTCAAAAAGCAAAAAAAACCCAAGACACAAACTGCAGATGTTAGATCTTCTACATTCAGTTTTTTGGAAAGAATCCGCCATCTGCCTGCCTTTGAGCATACCATATGCATGCTCAGAGACAACCCATGCTCAGAGACAACCCCTAGCACCTCTCAACTTTGTGTTAAAGTTCTTTTCCTTTGCATCTTTAGTAGAATCTGGAAATGCTTTAATTAACCATGAAAGTGACGGAAACACAGCATCACCTACCGTTGTAAAAGGTATTTGTCCATATCCAGGTAATTTCAAAACTTGATGATGTATGCAGTGACCAGTTTCAATGGCACTGAATATATCTGTGGACTGCAAGAGCGTTGAGTCATGCATTGACCCTGGCACTCCAACACCTGCTCAAAGAAATCGTTCATTTGAAGCAGTCAAACCCATGTTTGTAACCGAGTAATGCTTTTTGAAACTGAAGAATTTCTTCAGGTGACAGTTGATGTAGACATGAAAGCCAGCCATTCCACGCCCCCACATATGGGGACTCCCAGTCTTCTATGAAGGAATTTAACTCTTTCTTCCATTCCTCGTTGCTGTTGATTGTACTACGAGGTTAATTACACTTATCTATTAAAGATACTGCAAGCAGTAGATGCTGCCACACCAAACAAGTCACCTAAAGTACTGTAGGAGCACATGTGTGCAAGACGATACAAAGTGACATTCTGGAGAGGCAGGCTCTTCAAATTTGGTAGTTCCTTTCCTTATTTCATCGGAAATGGCACCAAGGATATACTGGAATGTCTCACATGTTACCCTCACCCTTTTCTTACACTGATCATCGGTCCAGTCGTGGTAACCATTGTCCCACCAAAAATAGTTTCTTTCTTTGTCCATTCCTTTTGCATTCCTTATGGACTGCCCCAACAGCACACTACTGCATGCATACACCCCAAAGGGTCGGCTCTGAACAGCGTCAAGAGTTGCAGTTCTCAAAACTCTTCGATAAAATAATCAGTTGCTTTCAGGTTTTCTTTTCCTTGACATCAAGTAAGCAATGGCCACCACTGCAATGAATTGCTAACCATGCCTGAGCTTCAAAGGCATGCTCTATTTGTCTAATGTGAAACAGTGACAAGGAAATTTAAAATTTGAACTGTGTATCTGTCTCGAATTCACACCTAGACGGGAAATGTATCAGACAGGTTATCCCTCTCTAGTGTGAAAACAGCCAATGTCTTTATTTGGGAACTGGCCTGTGTACAAGTATAAAATGAAAAAACAAACAAACAGAAATCTCCCGCAGTGACTGACTCGGGTTCAAGTCTATCTGATGCAATTGGCTCTTTTAAGATAGTGTTAGTTAATTATTACAATGTTCCAGAATATTTTTTGTACCTTTGAAAAAAACCCTGACCTGTTTCAGCCAGGTTTCAACCTCGTGTTTCTCAGGCGTGATCATGAAAATATGCTTGTCATGGTCAACAAACCCGCCAAAGGCTCTGTTGTGAACAAATGTCAGGCAGATTAGAAATATGTAGTCAAACTTTTTGTGGAAGGGGCCACAAAGAAGATCAAGGACATAGTGGGTCTTGTCCGAGTTGGTGGGTCCCACGATCAGGGCATTGAAAGGTAGACTTTCAGGCTTCATCTATACTTAGTGCCTAGTAATGCACTGAAACTGTCTGGTTGGGTGCGTTGTTTAATGATGTGTCGCCGGTGTAGATGTGGCAGGCTACATTCACTGCAGAGGTGGAGAGTTTTCTTTTGATCTCAAGCATGACGCCTCTTTTGTTTTCACGAGACGGATGCAGCTGCTGTGCATGGATCTGTCGGACATTGACTGCAGGTCAACCAGGAGTCTAAACTTGTTCTCTGCAAAGAAATTTTTTATGTAGATGTGCTTTCTGGCTGCCCCACCAAAGAAGCGGTTGATGTCCTTCCACAAGTTTGTCCCTTGGATCCCAATGTTGCAGACCCTGTTTGTGGATCCCTCCACCGAGACTTGGACCTCAGTTATGTCAGGGTTAAAGTATTCTTCTGAGTCCCTTGCCCCCTCTGTGTAGGGCTCAAAGAAAAGGAGGAGGATTGCTTTCAGTGCCTGATGTTGGGGGTTGATGTGTATGTTCATAGAAGCTTCGTTTTTTTCTGTCAATCTTGAAGGACCTTTCTTATTTTACGTAGTCATCAAACTCCCATTTGATGGCATAGATTCTCCTAGCTTCATCAGCCAGGGTATCGCTGCAGATGGTCTGGTTCTTCAGCTGTATGTTTTCCAGCTTGTAGAAAAGCTTGGCCTTGTCAATTCCCACCACAACATTTCCTGCCCCAGCCAGCGAGTTTCAAATCAAATGTAAGGTGTTCGTAAAGCACCTGGGGGAAAAATACCCCCTTGTGTGAGGAGTCGTTGGTCAAGCTGGATGCGGTAGTGTGTGCCATAGAGGTCTATCAACAACATTGCTTGCATCGCCACTGGTTGCTCCTGAGCACCGGTTGTTGAGGTTCGTACGCTGGATTCACTCCTCAATCATGTCCTCACGCTCACCCACTGAAAGGAAGAGGTCTACGAAGATCTTGTAGAGGTCGCAGCCACCCGTCTGCAGTGCAACTTCACTGCCAAACTTAACAGTCATCCTGTCGACTAGCGCCCATGAAACATTTTGCTTGTCAGCATGGCCCCCGGCAAGTGAAATCTCAAAGACCAGGGCCAACATCCTGGGCACAAGTACGGTGTCTTTGTCGAGCTACTGCACCGTAACATAGAGGGCCTCCCCCTCCCCCCCCCCGTTGAGAGCTGACGTGGGGTGGAAGGTTTTGTACACCAAGGTTTAGGCTCACATAGTCTCCGGGACAAGGAAGTTTGATCACGCATCTCCAGCCCTGTAAAACCTGAGATGAATACCAGTCAACTCCCACCTGTATCTAAGAGACGCCATCTTGGCCTTTAAATCTATCACAGGTCAAGTGCCAAACTACCTTAGTTCAAATTTTATCTTGAGAGGGAACATCAGCGGTCGGGCGACCAGATCATCCACCCGACCTAATATACCGCCTTTTAAAAACCAAGTCAGGACAGAGATCTTTTTATTACAGAACTGTAACTTTGTGGAATGCCTTAAAACCCGATTTTAAATTAAGAGAATCTCTTATCATTTTTAAACGTAAAATGAGACCCTTCCTTTTAATCAATTTTTAATGTCATAAATTTTACATGTAAATAGTTTCTCAATAATTGTTTATCGATAATTTTTCAGTATTTTTGACGTATCTTTATTATTATTATTATTATTATTATTGCCTCTGAAAAGCCCCCATGGGGAGTTAACAATAAAATTTGTATTGCATTGTATTGTATTATTCTTGGTGCACAAGATCAAACACAGCAGGATTGGAATTCTTTGATGGCTACTTTTTCCAGATGCCAGTGCAACTAAAGTGGATGCTATCATGGAACCAATAAAAAAAGACGAATGGTCAAAATGGTAGGGGCCAGAAAAAGGGCATACTATCTTATGACAACAGAAAGATTAACAGGAAAGCAGCAGGTGAACCCCAAACTTCCAAACGAAATAAGAGATTCTCTGGGGGCGATAGCGCCAAAACTACTCAACGATATGAATCTAGAAATCAGAGACAACCATGAAAAAAATTAAAGCAGCATTGAAAGAAAGCGATGAAACAGCACAGATTGCAAATGAAACAACTCAGGTAGCTGGAATAATTGCACATCAGAGAGAACTTTTGGATAATCTTGATGATGAAATTGCTGCCCTTCGAAACGATTTTGGCACGAACTCTCAAAGTGAAAAGACTTAATCAAATGATTGGTAGAGCAAAAAAACGAAAAAAAAAGGGAAAAAAGCAAAAAAGGAAATTGACTCGAACACAAAAAAACTTCAAAAGGAAAAAAAACTGAAAAGCATGAAAAAGAGCAAAAAATATTTACGACCTCGCAAGCAGAAATGCTGAGTTGATCAATGAAGGAAACACAATCGAAGCAAGACTCTCCCAGAGTACATTGACGAAAGAAGAAATAAGATACTTAGGGAACTCTAAATCTGCTGAAATACAAACAGCAACACTACAAAAGGCAAGGATTCAACAAGAATTACTTGATTTCAAATGACGAGAAAATGACAGAGAGCAGGCAAAGCCCCTTCCGAGCATGTTAAAGCAATCTTTAAAAAGTATGGCCTCACTGCACTGGGTATTTAAATGGCTGTCAGCGTTACCGTCTCCACTGTGCTTATTGGTACTTCTAAGGTGGCCTCGATGGGTTAAAAAAGGTCGTTGGAACCACTGGCAAGGGGCTGAAGAGGACAGGACAAAATCACCGGGGCCATACCCGGCATTACTGGTGCCATTGCCCACTGGATTGTCAAAACTGCAGGCAGCGTTTTGGGATACCTCACCGAACACAGCTGGATTCTCATTGTTGCAGCTTTGACCTTTATGCCAGAATAGTTTCTCAAAAAGCGAAGAAGCTAATGCCTCCAGAAAGCTATTGCCATTCGCAAGGGCATTAACCATGTTCCCTGGACACACCACGAAATCAAGCCGCACCTTGGCCTCATCCACTGTGAGTTGATACTGCTGCACACTCTTGGACAAGTTTAGTTGGCAAATTGCTTCCTCTGGCAGGGATAAGAACTCTATCTGTGCCTCCTTTGCTCGGCCTCCTGTGCCAAGTATGCTGCTTTGAACATCCACCTGTGCACCTAGGACATGGTATGTGAATGACTCGATTGACTGGTTTATGCGAGAAAGCCTGGGTGGGGTTAGACCATTTGCTGTGTTTGCTACAAACCAGTCGAACTGCTGTATTACAGCGAGGTCAGCGTTCAGGATGAACTTGGGGTTGTTCCATCCCCCCCCCCCCCC
>BLFK01000450.1:1835072-1837220 GCA_014634185.1 Astreopora myriophthalma | reverse complement strand
CCCCCCCCCCCCCCCAAAGGGCATCTTGGCACCATGGGGGTTGGGGTCCACCTTGAACCTCATTATGCTACCTGGCCATGTTTTATTTATTGCTGTAGTTGTTGCTCTGGGTGGATCTCCATAAAACGTAATCCCTAGTCCGTGTTTGCAACCATGTTTGAAGCATGTTTGAAGTCTGTGCTTGGTGTAATTCCAAAGTCTGCATACAGTCTTGTATGAAGGCACCTCATAGTGGTTGTTTATTTCATTGAATGTGGGACCACGTGGTAGCACGCTCACTGACTGAATTCCACCCATCTGGAATTGAATTTGCCTCACTGTGAAATACACACGGAAGTGGTAGAATGCCCTGCTCTGGCAAGTCAAGACTCCTCAATAGAATTTCACGCGACACCCCAGAACCTGTGGTTGCACACCATACTGTGAAGTTTCGCTGCGGCCAGTATCACATGTTTGGGCCGGCGAGCCATTCCTTTGACTCTTTCACTGTTTTGTGGGCTATTACATTGTTGGTTGTCAGTATGAAGCGAAAAAACTCGAACAGCATTTGCCTTCTTTTGTGCGATGTCCCCAACACGTTTCATAACGTAAAAGAAAACACACATGTAGTAACCCCCAGCCAACACCTTAGTGACATTCCGTAATTCGCTGAGCACTAGTTTTGACAATTCCTGAGTAGCTAAGATTCAGTTTCTATTAAAAAATAAAAAAAAAAAAATGAAAAACAAAAAAACACTGTAGAAAGCTCTGCAGGTGTTTTCCGTACGTACGGTTTAAGACCTTTTTGTAGCCCACATACCTGCAGTAAGCCACCTTAACCCACGCTTACTGCTAGCCTGGCCTGCTTCAAGCAACTCAGGCTAGGAGTGACCGCAAATGTTGTACTTCACTAGGTGTCCTCATCCCCAAACCTCAGCTAAACACACAGAATTGTTCCTGGCATGACGTACTCATTGAACAATGCCTCCAGGGCCAAGTTGTTCAAAGCAGGGTTAATACTTACCCCGTGCTAAGGTGCAATAAAACCTATAGGTTATCATGGCATTTAGGCTGGGATAGCACCATCCCTGAGTCGCACAACCCAGCCGTCCACTCAAGTGGAACAAACAGGATGAGAACCATGTTTGGAACAGATTAAAAGTACAATCATTGTTACAGTACCACCTCAAACTGTTAACCCATTTACTGTGTCATTTCCAAGCAACTTTCCACGACATTATCTCAGTATTCCCATGTCAGGCCACTTTTTTACCCTGGGAAACGTAGTTAAGCTCCAAAGTTGCTGCAGGAAAGTGTACTGAGGTTTCTCAGTAATTAAAATGATGCCGTAGAGTTTGAACAGGCTTTTGTTTTCTTGTGTGTTGGGTTTACTAACTTCTAAGTAACAACAAAACTGCACCCAAGAATATCAATCACATGAAGATCAGGTACACAAACCATGTGCACTACAGAACCTTTTAAACACATAACTATGAAGAAAATGCTTCTGCCTTCAGATTCCAATCACATTTGAAAAATGCTTAGAGAAATTTTGCTACTTGCGATACCCTGAAAGACCTGTTGGTAACAATTCAATCAAACCTTCAAAGCGTGTTGATTTGCCAAAGATAAGCAAGACAACTTGGATATTTGATCCTTGGTGCAGGTTTGGCATGTCAGATTTCAAGCATTTATCAAAGTTGAACTTTTTTCGGTAATGTTTATGGGAGAAACGAAGGCAAACAATATTTTGGCAAGTTTTGTGCTACTCCACTTCGGAAGTTTGAAATCCGAAATATCTCGCCTCAGTGCCGAATTCAAAGAGGAGGTCGAAAATATCAAAACCAATTTGAAAGAGGTAGAAAAATCCCTTCAGTCTGCGTGGGACAGTATTAACGATCTACAAGCAGATGCCAAAACTCACAGCGACTTCAAGGAAACAAGCCAGCAAACACTAGATTCACACCTCCAAGAAATTAATTTACTGAAAAGAAATAGTGGTAACACCGCTTATCAAAACCAGCAAAAAGAAATTCGAGCCTTACAAGCAAGTTTGGCTCAGGAAAGGGAGAAAATCATCGCATTAGAAAATTACTCAAGAAGGGAGAATCTCCGCTTCATGAACATTCCGGAAAGAAGAGACGAGAACTGTGTTGATGTAGTTTATGA
>BLFK01000450.1:1822572-1827572 GCA_014634185.1 Astreopora myriophthalma | reverse complement strand
TATTTGTTGAACCGGTACAAACCGGGAGCAATTAAAAAAACAACAACAATTTGTGGAAAACTGTTGTTCGTCGCCGGGTAACATTTGGCGACCCTGCCAGGACGAACTGTTCTTGTGGAAAAGCGCACTCACAAACATATGGCATCGAATTGAATGACGATCGACGGCGCAACCATCGAAGGAATGTGGTTTTGTTTTCCTTATTGCGGCAGAATTCGTATGTTGTTGATCCTGTGACAAGATTTTACGGTTACTGAAAGTATCATGACGGCTTTGGAGCTAGAAGAACTGCAACTTCAAGTTGAGGGAGGTATTTGCAAGCTTCCTATCTCGGAAATGGAGCAGTCAGCAGAGCATGTTGGCTTGGAATCGAGTGAATACAAAGGTAATATGAAACTTGCCATGTCGCGGATCATTCGTGATAAAATCGAAGATGAAATGGGAAAAGCCGAAAGCAAGATTGAATATCTCGAGGAACTCTGGAATTTTATTTCTGGGACTCCGCCACCGCTGGAAGAATTGCACAGCATGGATGAGAACAAAGCATCGGGTAAGCGAAAGTGGAATACGAAGTTCTACGTAAACAATTCGAGGAAATGATGGAGTTGTGTACGAAGGCTGTGAAGGAGGCTTCAATGAAACTTGAGGACATGAAACTGACGTCCACTCCTGTTGCAACAACGAAGGAAGGTACTGTAGCCTCACTTGTAGATATAAAAACTGCGCTTTGGAGAGATTTTAAGATAATGGGTGCCATTGGAAGAGAGGAACAAAAGGACCGATTGTCCTTCGTAAGTTTAATTCGTCAGATTGATGCAGGGCTTGAAAAAGGGTACAAGGAAAGGGAGATTATGGATGCAGTTATTCGTGCCATCAGTCCCAGCCTTAAACTGAGGTCCTACTTAGAAACTATGAAAGAACTAACTTTGCCAAAATTAAGACAAATGTTGAGGGGCCACTACCAACAGAAGTCAGGTACTGAACTGTTCCAAGAGCTTACAACCATGTATCAGTCACCGAGGGAAAGCCCCCAAGATTTTTTGGTCAGGGCACTTGACTTACGACAACAAGTTCTCTTTGCATCCCAAGCTGAGGGTGGTACTGTGAAATATGAGCCTTCCGTAGTTCACCCCCTGTTCCTACATGCTACTGAGACGGGCTTACAGGATGATTCTATTCGAAACAAGCCGAGACCATTCCTTCAGAAAACAGACGCACCGATGAGGAGCTAATGGAGAAAATTAATGTAGTGGTTTCCGAAGAGTCAGATCGAAAGGGTAAGCTTGGAGCTAAAAATGCAAGGGTAAATTCCTTGGAAGCTGAGAGTGAAATGGTTCAGTCAGGAGGGCAGGAGCAGGCAAAGAAGTCTAGTGCCAAAAAGGAACCAAAACCCGACATACCTGACAGGCTCATGGTTACTCTGGAAGCTGTCCAATCGGATATCGCTGTTCTGAAAGAAGCTGTGAATTCCCAGAATGCACTTGAGAGAGAAAGAGGTCCATCCAGGCATCCATTTCAAAACCAAAGGAGACGTGTTTGCACAGGGTGCTGAAGGGCAAATCAAGATTTCTGTGACCACTGCTTCGGCTGTGGTTCAAGTGACCACTTTGCACGAGGATGTCGTAGGGGTACAACTGTAACTCCAGATCAGGGAAACAGGAGGAGGCTGCAACCGCGGGACAGGGAGTAGCTGATCACCACATAAAACGGTCCCATGTTTGTGTTAACTGTGAAAAGAGAGGCTTGTCTTTAAAACAGTGTTCTAGTTGTCAGTCTGTACACTATTGTCCTCAGAAATGTCAAAGAGCCCACTGGACAGGGCACAGGAAACTGTGTAGTGCTATTAAGTACCTGTCTAACCAGGAGAGAAATGATGTTAGTGACAGTGGCATGTATGTTAGTAACCTCACACCACCCAACACGCCAAGGTAGCAAAATTGGTGGGGAAGAGATGTATGGTCCAATGTGTAATGAACAATGCTCAGACTGAAGCACTGTGGGACACCGGTGCCCAGGTTTCTATTGTTTCTAAGGACTGGTTTGTTGAGAACTTGCCCACAGCTGAGCCTCGTCAGATAGGGGAACTTCTATGTGATCAGGGAGCAGCAGATGGTAGTGAAATTCCATACAAAGTTTCCTTCAAACTAGCAAACTCAGGTGACAAACATGGGATAGCAGTACCCTTCCTGATCTCAACGGACAATTTGGATCACCCTATTGTCAGATACAACATCATTGAAGAATTAGTGAAAGACTGGCGACAGCCACGAAGAGACATTAGTTGGTGCCCTTTGTGTGAGTTTTCCGAACATAAAACAAGAGAATGTTGAAGCTTTGATTACACTCATTGTGACAGCCACCCCAAGTGAACTGTGTCGGTGTAGTGTGAAAGTAACAAAGAGAGATGTGGTAGTTCTAAAGTATGAGACGGTGGTAGTTACTTGCTTGGTAAATGTTGGCCCAACTGAATCCAAACTGCCAGTGTTGTTCGAACCACACATTGAAGCACCTTGGCCACCAGGTCTTGAGGTCCCAGAAACACTAGTGACACTCAGGGGTGGTACTTCATCACGAGTTGCCATTCGGGTGACAAACAGCACAGAGCATGATATCACCTTGAGAAACAGGACAGTCTTGGGGAAACTTCAGCAAGTTAAATCCGTTACACCACTCGAGGTGAAAATGAGAGAGGAGGCAGAAAGTACAGAGGGCCCTGCTCTTCATGCAAACGAGTCGTCGGTCGAGGGGAACAACAGTTGAAGCAACCTGTACCTGTCTTGCAACAGTGTCATAGTGAGACTATGGGCCCACCCCCAGATATTGATTTGGGAGACCTGTCAGAAGACCAGAAAAGGGTGGTGATTGATATGTTAAGGGAAGAAGCAGACTTGTTCTCAAAGAATGATGACGACATAGGGTGCGTGGAAGGTCTACAACTCAAGATTAATCTGTCAGACAGTCGTCCAGTCCAGAAAAACTACACAGCCATTCCAAAAACCTTCACACACACAAGCTATCACGTGACGTAGGTCATCATCTGTCACATTTACTAAGTAATGTTTCTTGTAAGATGTATTTCTTTTGTAGAACTTATTTGTATGTATGTTAACATTATTTTAACACAGAAAATAGCGCTTTATACTAATGACGTCATGAAATTTTAGACCCCCCCCCTCGTGACTCAGACAAACAAACTCCACTTCTTTGAGAGCTGCAAGGGAAATGGCGAGTAGTTCGCTTCATTCCCTTACAGTTCTGACCGAAGAGGACGGCGTTCCTGGCTCCAAACTTGAAAGAGAACCAGAAGATTACACTGTAGACCAGCTAAAACGGTGGTTAAAACGCAGGGGCTTAAAATTAAGCAGTAAACGAGAAGATCTTATACAGCGAGTGAGAGACTGTGTGAAGAGCAGGAATTATCACACCCTTGATCCGGCAATCGATCATGATTTGCTGCCAAAGTTCTTCAAGAAAATTCTGATGTAAAGACAAATTCTGGATCGATATCCATTCCGTGTATTCCGTCGACTGGCTGGCGTGTTTTTCCGTCTCAAAACATTCCTTCGCTCTTCAACTATGGGCACGTTCATTACTACGCGCTAGAATCAATCCAAAATGTTGCCGATCATCCTGAAGACATCGAAGATGGGCTGGGGCACATGACGGATAAACCTTTGAAAAATGGAAGAAAGTACGTGGGTTCGGGCTTTGTTCACAATATGATGGACACGGTAAACGGCGATCATTATTTAGTGAGGGCTCACGTTTGGCCGTCGATGAGAGCAGAGTCGCCGCACAATGTTGTTGTTTTGTCTGTGAACAGTGGTGCCGTTCTTCATTGCTTTTCCAGTAGTTGATTGTCTCCAAAGGGCAAACATCGTGAAGTGTTTCATGAGAGCTACATCTTGCACGATATTTTCGTAGGATAAAGTACTCACTATTTTAGGACCCTGTAACTGCGTTGTAGAGACGTCGTTTTTCAAAATCATAGTTTCGACCTTTGCAGACAACTTGTATTTTGAATATATAGTCTGAGAGCCTTGATCAAAAACCAACTTTCCTGAAGGGTTAACGTAAGTGTATGTATCGATCACGGCACATTCCTCATCAACACATTCTTCGTCAATAAAACTGCTTTCGTCGACTGTCGGTTCAACTTCTTGTGACTCCTGATCATGATCATCAGAAACTGTAATATCGTTAAATAATTGTTGCTGGTAGTTGTCATTGAATAATTTCTGTTTCTTTGACGCTGGATTTTCTCTTTCTTTCGGTGCTTTTCTCTTAGGAGCATGTGCTCGACTTACTTGCACTGGTCTTAGATTTGCTTCAGTGGATCGGGAAATTCGGCTGTTGGACCTTTTTCGCCGGGCCAGTGAAGAGCACAAATATAAGTGTTTCTTGTTATGTTTTTCTCCGTAAAAAAGTCACGCGAACAAGCCACTAGCCAACGCTTGCACTTTGCCATGTCTCGCGAAGGTTTTGGGAAGGGAATGAATACTTTGTTCCCTGATTCCTCTAACTCTTTGAGTGACTTTGGCCATTTATCTGCATATCTTGAGTCTGTCTTACACTCACCCCAACAACAGTGTTTGGTACCAACCATGCCGCTTCCTTTTAGAACGCTAAGTCATTTTTTGACGAAATTTTCCGTCGTTTTGTTTCAATTTTACAGCTGTCGCTCATACATTTCCTTTAAGCTGGTCGCAATGTTTGTCTGAGTCTGTGCGGGGGGTCTCATAGGTTATCACGTAACAAAATCTATTTTTAGTAATAGTATAAAGCGCTATTAATCAGTTACAAAATATAATCTCACCTGATTACATCATAAGCTAACTATATCTAACAACCCAAAAACCTAACAAAACAGCTTTACATGAATGCCATGTGTTTAAAAATACTTACATGTAAGTTTATGGAAAAGATAAAATGAGTTGACCTGATAACAGAAGTCACTTAGTGATTCTGCCTGCCGCAGATTGAAGGTAAGCTGTTCCAAA
>BLFK01000450.1:1805072-1807572 GCA_014634185.1 Astreopora myriophthalma | reverse complement strand
TTGCTGTACAGTGTCTCGGGACAAATTCTAGCACTTTACTGTATACATTGTACAAGCCTTGAGAGGGATCATCCTTTAGGGCTTTCTCAACAATAACCTACAAAAAATAATTATAACAGACTCAACTTAACCCTTTAATGCCCAATATAGTGTCATGTATAGATTCTACCCTGGCTAACGACAGTTGATTTTACCCTAACTCGTCACTTGGGTGCTTCGGATTCGATGGGATTCGAACCCACGACCCTCCGAGAGGGTTGTGGGTTCGAATCCCATCTGGGGCACCTGACACTTAGGGTCATGGGTTCGAATCCCATCTGGGGCTTGGATTTTTTCCGAGTTCCCAGTTGAAGATGCATAATATATCTTTCATGTATTTCTCATAGTACTCTCTTTGGCAGTAAGATAAGTCAGATCTGGTAAATTAGCATATTCTCTCCTCAGAAGACACCACCATGATTGAACATAATGGTTGTGACTCCTAACCCTTGTTAGGACTAACAGTTTTAATTGTATCTTGTTCAGCCTGATCTTTCCTGATAAGACCGCACATACACAACACACCACATTATCCTTGCCAGCTCTCCTGCGTAATGCAAGCTTTGACAACATTTGTGAATACCGTTACCAGTAATTTATGATGTGAAGATCATTGGGTTGCCCAAGCTAGGTGGTCAAGAATCTGACTGTCAAACAAGTCACTCACATGCCAAATTATTCTCCAACATGGGAGCTAATGTTACTCTTTGCATATAGACATTGCACATCGTGTGCCTGACAGGAATCCAAGAGTGGGAACGCTGAAGCCAATAATTTGTAAGTTTGTTAGCAGGTTGTCAAAGGAAGTTTGTCTCAGTGGAACAATGCATGCAAGGCTAATCCTTAAGATTTGATGATGAGGTCCCCCTTTCATGTGTCAGGATTTTCAACAACTTCACAGTGAAGATGCAGTATGTCTTTCCAGAAGCGAAGAAATTAAAGGAACAGGATGACTATCAATTTTGCTGGGCAAAAAACTTGCCATTATTTACGAAAAGATGGTAACTCTTCAGCGCCTCAAGATACTGTACAAGACGTTGATGACTTAAGGGGTGCCGGCTTGCTTAAATTATGATGAAACCTTTTGATTCTTTTGAAGTATGGTGTGGCGAGAACCTTGGCACTTGACAATTAGGGTACTCCCTGGGCCACACAATGAAAGAAAAATAGAAAGAGCAATAATGTGTACGAGAGGACTACTCAATATCACCAGCCAGAGATAACCGGAAGTTTAAAAGTGTGCCTCAGATGGTTGCTAAGGAGTGACATCATAGTCCTGCTCCAAGTCAGTCATTGAATTCTGTTTGCGGTTTTAACCTAGGAGGCTTTTCACAGCCAATTAATCGTTTTCTTTAAGATGACCTGGTCTTTTTGGTCTTTTTTTCGACCACTGTCTGACCTGGAACAAACATGTTACCTATATACAATCCAGGGTATACCCCAAATTGAAACTGCTGAACAGAATTTCGTCTTTTCTTAGTTATTTTGCTATTTAGATATTTTGCTCAGAATCTACAAACAGACTGTGCTACCTTTGCTAGATTATGGATGCGTCATATGGGATGAATGCAGCAAGGAGAACGCCCAATGTTTAGAGAAAAAAAAATCGGGCAATGCGAATTATATTACGTGCTGACTGGAAGACGTGTATTCAAAAGATGCGCACTAAATTGTTTTTATTATCACTTTATAGTAAACGCCTTTTTAGCAAGTTACAGTACGTATACAAGATTATTTACAATATTAAATGCCCTAAGCAATTGACAGGCCACTTAGTAAAACGATCTCAAAGACATTGTCGATCTCTTAGAGACCCGACATTATAAGATCTACCACTAGTTAAGACCAAATGTGGTCAGACTTCGTTTAAGTTCTCGGCTGCGAGTGCCTGGAACAAACTGCCAAGAGAGGTACGTGAGCAAAGAACACTTGCACAGTTTAAGGTCAGAACATTTACTTACTTGATGAACATGGATAGGGCCAATCATATTTGTAAGAATAATGCTTAGTTCATTTTGTTATAATTATTTCTGTAATTATTTGTAAACTGCTGCCTTTCATGTTAATATTTCATATATTCTTGTGTGCTGGTCACCGATTAATACCAGTCTATCAACCTTTGTTGACTGACTGACCGGTCTTTTACCAAGAAAAATATATAAAGTTGTTATTATTATTATTATTATTATTATTATTAATATTATTTGTGGGTCGGATTTGCTGTATTGACAGTTTAGAAGATGAAATTTCACATTAATCTTGACAAGAGTGGGAAAATGATTGATTTTCCCGTTCTTGTCAAGATTAATGTGAATTAGTAGAGTTGTTGGAATTATTGCATGATTAGGACACTCCATCCCTCTAAGTACCTGTACCTTTGTGGTAATACATGTGTGTATTGTAAGTACTGTGTGCAAGCAGCATGTAGCACTTTAGTGTACATGGTAGCATGAGCTGTGTA
>BLFK01000450.1:1785279-1803290 GCA_014634185.1 Astreopora myriophthalma | reverse complement strand
CATATGGTTAGACTTTCTAGTCTTCTCGGATAAGGACGATAAGCCGGAGGTCCCGTCTCACAGCCCTTGTTCATTAACTCTGTGGGACGTTAAAGAACCCACACACTATTCGCAAAGAGTAGGGCAAGCTGTACCCGGTGTTGTGGTCTGACCTTGTATGGGCCCGCAGTAATTGGCTTCACGCTGTTGCGGTAACCCTGCCAAAGGCATATGCCTTGGCGAAGCTAATAAAATAAAAATAAAAACTTGCCATTATTTACGAAAAGATGGTAACTCTTCAGCGCTAAAGATACTGTACAAGACGTTGATGACTTAAGGGGTGCCGGCTTGCTTAACTTATGATGAAACCTTTTGATTCTTTTGAAGTATGGTGTGGCGAGAACCTTGGCACTTGACAATTAGGGTACTCCCCTGGGCCACACAATGAAAGAAAAACAGAAAGAGCAATAACGTGTACGAACCACTTCCCGCAAACCCACAACCACCCTGGGCTAATGATTACTAATTATTTTAATTAAAATTGCACAAGTATAACAAGAAGTGCTACAAAGAACAAATTAATTCTAATATGCCTGGATCAAAATCTTGTACATCTAAAAATTCACGGCAGGTACTTTTCTCCACATAGTTTTTACATGATGAAAAACAGATTCCATAATAGCAATCTTTTACTTTCTTTGTTCCATATGAATGTTCAAAGCCTAAAGCGTATTTTGAAAATCTCCATACTCATCTTCTCAATGAGCTTGGATATCCTTTTAATATTATAGGGATAAGAGAAATGGGTATTACTGAACATGATCTAACTGATTATCAACCTAGTATTCCAGCCGCTGGAGGTGTCGGAATGTTTAGTTGTGATAATTTAAATCATAGGGTCATTGAAAAAAATCTCATGGCATGCATTCCAAGCCCAGTGGGTTGAATTACAATTTGAAAGAAAAGTAACATTACCTGTGGTATAGTTTATATGCAACACAACTCTCCTGAGAGCATTCAGGCCTATTTTGATGAAAGCTAAGAAGAAATTTAGCAATTCCAACAAGCCCATTTATGTCTTGGGAGATTTCAACATAAACCTCCTCCATGCCGAGACTGGCAAATTAACTTAAAATTTCTTACTTTCATTACAAAGTTACTCTTTCATTGCAACAACTGATAAACCAACCAGGGTCAGCAACAACTCAGCTACACAAATTGATATATTTTTGTAAATGAAGGGAAATAACAAGTCAGTAATAATTGTAACGTCAGACATAAGCAATCAATATTCCCAGTTTTGCATTGTTAAATCTTTCAAGGTAAAGAGTATACTGGTACCCCATAAAGCTATGGTTTGGAAATTCTCCTAGGATGTGGATGAAAATATTCACTCTGAACTGGGATTTAGCTATGATAAGCTATGAAGATAACACAGACACTGCTTTCTCTAAATTCTAGAATAACCTCGACAAAATAGTAAACAACACACACCACTTTGACCTGTATAAAAATGCAGAATCAGCAATTTTCTAAGCCTGGGATTACCAGAGGACTACTGAAATCAATATCACCAGCCAGAGATAACCGGAAGTTTAAAAGTATGCCTCAGATGGTTGCTAAGGAGTGACATCATAGTCCTGCTCCAAGTCAGTCATTGAATTCTGTTTGCGGTTTTAACCTAGGAGGCTTTTCACAGCCAATTAATCGTTTTCTTTAAGATGACCTGGTCTTTTTGGTCTTTTTTCGACCACTGTCTGACCTGGAACAAACATGTAACCTATATACAATCCAGGGTATACCCCAAATTGAAACTGCTGAACAGAATTTCATCTTTTCTTAGTTATTTTGCTATTTAGATATTTTGCTCAGAATCTACAAACAGACTGCTACCTTTGCTAGATTATGGATGCGTTGTCATGGTTTCGCTCAAGTTAGAAATGAAAGCCTCGCTCCCGGGTTGTTACACGCGCAGTCGAAGACACCAGGCCAATATGGGTTTACGATTCTTTCTTTAATTGTTCCTTCGTATTCCTATTCTTGTGGCCTCGGGGCACTTATCGAAGCGGTCAACTGAAATAATTACATTAAGAAATCACCTAAATATTCGTTTTTCATAGCTAAAATGATCACAGAACTAAACGCACGTGATATCGAAAAAAGACTTGAAAACAGTAAAAATCTAGCGAAACTTACAACGTATAAATCACAAACTCTCGTAATCTTATAATCTTAAACAAAGTAAATTGATGCTTACCAACGTTCACGGGTCTTGATTTCCTAGAGAATTTCGCTCTAACTTGTCTTCTAGTTTCAACAGATCTTGATCTCAAGGGGTCTTAAGTAGAACTGAAAAGCGAGCTATGATCTATACTTATCTGTACTGCGGTAATCAAGGCGGTAACGTAAATCAAACCACAAAATATTTCGCGACATATTCCGATTCTAACGGAAGCGGTAACATGCGTCATATGGGATGAATGCAGCAAGGAGAATGCCCAACGTTTACAAAAAAAAAATCGAGCAATGCGAATTATATTACGTGCTGACCGGAAGACGTGTACTCAAAAGATGCGCACTAAATTGTTTTTATTATCACTTTATAGTAAACACCTTTTTAGCAAGTTACAGTACGTATACAAGATTATTTACAATATTAAATGCCCTAAGCAATTGACAGGCCACTTAGTAAAACGATCTCAAAGACATTGTCGATCTCTTAGAGACCCGACATTATAAGATCTACCACTAGTTAAGACCAAATGTGGTCAGACTTCGTTTAAGTTCTCGGCTGCGAGTGCCTGGAACAAACTGCCAAGAGAGGTACGTGAGCAAAGAACACTTGCACAGTTTAAGGTCAGAACATTTACTTACTTGATGAACATGGATAGGGCCAATCATATTTGTAAGAATAATGCTTAGTTCATTTTGTTATAATTATTTCTGTAATTATTTGTAAACTGCTGCCTTTCATGTTAATATTTCATATATTCTTGTGTGCTGGTCACCGATTAATACCAGTCTATCAACCTTTGTTGACTGACTGACCGGTCTTTTACCAAGAAAAATAAATAAAGTTATTATTATTATTATTATTATTATTAATATTATTATTTGTTGGTCGGATTTGCTGTATTGACAGTTTAGAAGATGAAATTTCACATTAATCTTGACAAGAGTGGGAAAATGATTGATTTTCCCGTTCTTGTCAAGATTAATGTGAATTAGTAGAGTTGTTGGAATTATTGCATGATTAGGACACTCCATCCCTCTAAGTACTTTAATCCAAATCTATTGTTCTTTGATTTTTCTACATACATCCTACAGCATTGCTGCTTAGGACCAAGCTGCAGAGATTGATTTGAGAAAAATCTTTATCCTCCCAAAATATGCTCTCTGGCTAATGTTCTCTGCTGGTAATAATCTCATGCTATTCACCTCTTTGTCCCTGTTCATATTTTGCCTCTCAATACGCTTTATTATGAAATGGTAAGTTCCTTTATGCAGGACATATCTACTAATTCTGCACCTCAGAACATTTGTCGCTTCTTTACCTACTCATCTGACTTCCATACATATAATATTAGATTTTCTGATAATTGTAATTTCTATGTTAATAAATCAAGACTGAGTGTTCAACTTCATTCTTTCTCTGTTTTTGGAGCCAAGTTAACTTATGGAATTGGTTGGAGCGTGATCTGCATAAGCTTAGGAAAAAACCTTTCGTAAACAAAATTCACCAATTTTCAGGTGCGGTGCTTGGTGATGAGGATTCTGTTGATGTCTCGTCGTTGATGTCTAAAATCACTACTTATCATTAAGTGAACTTTATTTACCTATTTGTGTTATTCTTTGTTGTTTTTGCCTCCTTTTTCATAGTTTCATTGGTCTACCTAATATGCTTACTCTATTCATAATTTCTCTTCTGGTGATTTGCAAATGAATGTGTGTACCTGTTAATTATTTTTACTCTAGCCATAGGCGGCTAGAGTTATGTTTCGTGTTTAACTCTTTTTTTTTTCACTTCGCGATTTTCCAATCAATTATTGATTACTATTGATGATAGTTTGAGCCCTTTTTTAAAGGAACTTCTATAGGAGTGTACACACTGGGGTTCAAACCCGCACTCTCCTGCATCAGAGGCCGTAGCGATGTCCACAAGGCTATCTATTAGTATCTTCTCTACATGACCGGAAATGGTTACTCTTTCTTTGGCGTAATATCCGGTTGTATTTTGTGACCATTCAGCCATCTTTAGCCAGCTACTTTCTTTTCATTGTACGATTACTGCTGATGAAATGTCATCAAAACGCCATCACAAAAACTTGCCAAGCATCCGTTTCCCAATTTGGAATCAAACAATGCGTGCTGTAACATTTTTAGGTGAGTACAACTAAGTCGATTCCCCGATCAGAGTTTTCTCAATGTTATCACTATCGTTGTGGAATGTTTCACTGACCAGTTTCCAGGGCTGGCTACTATTTGCTATCAGCTTTCTACCATAAAATTAATGATGCTTAATGACCTTTCAATTGGAAATTGGCTAAAAGGGAGGCTAGAGTATAGGCTACCCATAGCCTCTTGTTTTTTTATAGTTATATTTAATGTATTTGTGCACTAATACTACTTACTTATATTTACTTGCTTAATATAATCTTAAGTTTTACAACCCACCACAAATAGCCACATGTGGATTGCATATTCCTCTAACACATATACATCAGACAATTGAAACGAACCAATGAAAAGAGTCTCTTTGTCTTCTGTTTTGTTCTGGTAGTGTTAGGAAATACATGTGCAGTGTAGTCAGAAGATTGTTTGGCATCTTGGGCAATATTCAATTCAATTAGATAACTATGACAGATTGCATTATTCACTAAACCAGACATCCACTGTCAGCTACAGTGGAACCCTGAGCTGTGAAAAGAACATGCATTGACATTGTTAAAACATGGAAAGGGTATAACCATACTCAAACATCTTATGGATGATTCTTTTAACTTCTTACATCTCTGACCACTTTCCAAAGTAAATACAAACTGCATGTTCCTCCTATTAACAATTATGGAAAGATTTCCATGATTAACTCTATCCGCAAGCAAGAGAACCCAAGTTCGCTATCAGAACTTTTTCTTGAAATTTCTAGGAAACCCAAATCATCCCAACATGCTTATGAGTGGTTATTTTCTAGAAAAAGTGAACAACCTTACTCAAGCCAAGAAAAATGGAACAGGGAAATCGATGTGGCTGCCTCAAGGCAAGCTATTAATCGGAAAGCAGCTATCTTAATGTACAAAGAGATTAAAACTTATGGTTTTTAATTTCAAATTCTTAAATCGATGTCTGTCAACTAATACTTTTCAATACAAAAGACAACCTGCAGGTGCAGGTTGCTTTGGAACTGAGGCCAAATACTTCTACATGTAAGTATAATGAACTTTCTTTTCTTGACAAGCTAATTTTTATTTGGCTATGTAAATTTAAAGAACATAACCCAATGCTTATGCATAACTGGATAACTCGATACGCTCATGGGTAACTGGATAACTCAATATGCTCATGGATGACTGGAGAATGATTTACAGTGTATTGAGACAAAAGAAATGGGAGCCCATATTACCCTTCCTATAAGGATTAAGACAGAGGCCATGCTCTCTGCTTTAAGGTTTTTCAATTTCCTCCTGGCCCCTCTACTAACTCAACAGTGCCTCTTTTCTGTTTAACTCTGAGCTTTTAAAATAATCTGATCATAGCTTTTTCTTGGTTATGATGGTATTTATGTATCAGCCCTGTAGGACTGGGGAGGAAATAGTAAGTGTATGTATGTGTGTCTCAGGGAGAATTTTATCTGTACCTTTGTGGTAATACATGTGTGTATTGTAAGTACTGTGTGCAAGCAGCATGTAGCACTTTAGTGTACATGGTAGCATGAGCTGCATAATGCAATTAATTAATAATATTTAAAAAAGCTTTTTGTCTATGATTATTACTTAAGGCCCATTTGACCTTAAGCTTACATCACCGCATCTTATGACTCTTGGGCAGCTCAGGCACTCTATGACTGGCATGTGAAATTTCCTTAGCGTACTGTTATGATAAAAGGAATGCATGCTGTCTGTTTCCCCAATTTTATTGGCAGAAAGAAAGCACGGCACAGCACCCCTCATCAATGCCAAATTTAAAATGTGGGTGTTATTTGGCTTTTTCCTTGCATTTGCACCTCTGTTTTTCTGATTGTTGTTGTAAAAGAAACTGTGCCAGGAACTCTTCAGTTAGATTTTGCTTGCTTACCTCACTCATGTAATGCTTAACAACGACTTCCCTAAATAGCATTTCAGCATCTCTAGTCTTGTCTATAATAGCATAGGTTCGCAGGACTCTTGACAATAGATTCAGTTCTCCTGTTTGTAATCCTTCTTGAAATGCTGCTTCTAACTTCTTTTGAAGAGTGCTTGTTATAGCTGCAATTCGCTTAATAATCAAAGGAAAAGAAAACATTTTTAAAAACATAAGCCTACATGTACCTTTATTTTTTTAGGAATCAGTCAGAAAATCCAAGAAAATCCAGATTTTTAGATGTTGATAAATCTGAGGACTTTCTTTAGCAAACCTTTCCATACAATTCCCAAGGAAGATTATTGGGATCAAAAGATTTTCCCACTATTACTACTTTGCTGTTGACAAGTGGTGTCACAATTTATGATAAAATTTAGCTTCCTCCTAAGTGCCTCTTTCACCGTAGGTGTCATACCTCATTGCGCAAAAATTGTCACTTGTTTATTTCCACGTATAAAAAGAAAAAACTCAAGTAAATGTAAGAACATTAAGAAACCGAACAGGAAGGAGGCAATCAGTAGGCTATTTACAACACATGGCAAGAGCATCCGCATGCAAATATGGTGCCCTAACCACTGAGTCACAACCACCTCCTCCTCCTTGTGACATCAAATTTCCAAAGGGTCAGTGCATTTAAATGATTTAGAATTGGATGTTCTTATAATTATCCTCATCTACATAATCTAGACATGAGAGAAGACGGTTGTTTATAGCGTACCCCTCTGATGCTCTCCACCAATGGATGGCCTTGACTCTGTGTCACATAAAACTGTAGCTGATTGAACTCACTGGCCACTCTTTCAATCAGCTGAGAGTCATCATCTCTGCAACAAACAACAGGCACTGATACAATGAAAACTGAACACAGTAGCAATCACTTTGAACTGATCAATTTGATGCCAAATTATAGGCATTAGCCAATATCTCAGTAAAGCCCGCCTAACCAGGCTGGCTTACCTCATATTATAATAATGATAATGATTATTATTATCTGGGTGGATGTCAAAAGAGCTTTCAACTCTATAAATCACAAGTGGCTGATCATATGCTTAGAAATGCATAATATCCCCATGAAGCTAGCACAATTCATCAAAAACAATGGAAAGCTGGACAATCACCCTTGAAGTAAAAACAGTGAATGGAAAAGAGAACATTCATCCCATCAAGCTTAAGCGAGGAATTCTACAAGGAGATTCCTTTTGTGTACGCGTGTTTACACTATGCCTTAATCCAATAGTGCGGTGGCTGAGGAGCACTGAAGGATACACTTTCTCTACTGACATGAACGAAAAGCTTATGCAGTTGCTGTACGTTGACAATTTAAAAGACCTACGACAAGTCTTCAAGCAAGGCAACTGTAATGGCAAAAACAACAAAAGAGAAGTTTCAAGAGATTGGACTTAGCTGGGGAATGGACAAATGCACAATGGTGGATATTGTCAGAGGGAAAATCCATCCAAGTGAAAAGGTTCGCATATCTACCAACGAAGAATTGAAGGTGTTAAGTGAACTTGATCACCACAAGTTCCTTGGAAAATTTGAGAATTCCGCCCATCTTGAGGAAAAAGCCTGTGAAGAAGAGGGCAGAGAGTATCTAAGGCGAGTGTCCATGATCTGGACAAGTAACTTATCAATACCAAGAAAAATCAGAGCAACTAACACATTTGCCCTGGCTGTATTGCAGTACCATATGTGGACAGGGGAATGGACAATTAATAGCCTTAAGGACCTTGACAGACAAACTAGAGAGATCATAAGAGACAATGGAGGTATGCACAAAAGTGAGACAATACAGCTTTTTTATCTCCCAGAAGAAGCAGGAGGCAGTGGCCTGAAAGGCGTAGAAGACACCCACAAAGTAACAACTATCAAAATGGCTAATTACCTCAACAACCCTAAAGACCAAAGAATCTAACTTGCAAGGACATCTGAGATAAACAAAGTCGACCAAAGAAGAAAATCCATATTCAAGCAAGACCACACTAGTCAGGTCAGCCAGCCCACAAGCAATAAAAGAAATACTACGCTATGCTGTTAATGAAAAGCACCTTGAAGAACTCCTAAACCAGCAATGGTTAGGAGCATTGACAACTAAACAGTTCCTAGACTCTCACATGTCAAAGAAAGCTAATGATATTCACAGATTGTGGAAGAACATACCCCATGACTGTAGTATACAGTGTGGACAAGAGCATACACTAGCAACTCCTGCCAACAAAGGCATATTATCAAAGTAAGCTGCAAATGCAAATCACCAACAACAAATGTCACAAAAGCAATACAGCCACTGAATCAACAACACACGTGCTATGTGCATGCCCGAGAATTGCACATTTCTTGTACAAAGCTAGGCACCACAGGACATTAAGACCTATATAACATTACCTGTTGTACAAATTCAGCTTCCAAGAAAGTGACCATTCAAAACCATGGTTCCAACAAAGTATACCAGAAACATCAATGGAAAATGACAGAGCCAAAATAAACCATTTCAGCTCCAGAAGGCTCCTGAGAATGGAGCTAACAGACCTGATATAGCTGTACTAGACAAAGAAAGCAAAATATGGATCTTGATTGAAGGAACAGTATGCAGTGTTGGGTGCTTTCAAGAACGAACCAGACAAAGATGAGAAATACAAAGAACTAAAAGTGGGACTGAGGAGGATATACAAGGACTGTAACCTTACTCAAAAGAATGTTGTATTGGATTTTCTTGGGGGCTATCACACCCTACTGGAACAAGAAATACATTCTTTGACAGCAAATCACCAAGAGACACAATATCTTATTAAGAAATCACAAAAATGGATTCCATGCCAAAACAGAGAAATTGTCAAAAAGTTCTACGAATTCCCATAAAGAAAATGCAAATAAGTAAGTGAGAACACACAGACGAAGCCTAGGTGCAAACCCGTATTGTCAAGTGTAAGAGCAATGGAAAATTGAAATAACAATGCCATAATATGGGCAATGGGGTAGGACAAGCTGATGCCTTAGCCAGCCCACCACATGAATATGGACACTCCCACCCTCCATAGTCTGGGGTGACAGCTTTGGCAAGTGTTAGCAACCCCATAGCCACCCCTGTTAGGGTTACAACACCAAAAGACGGCAGGTGAGGCTCATTAGCCTTGGTTGGCAACTCACTTACGAGAGGGGAACTCGAAACAACAATCCTGCTTTCTGTTGATGCTAAACCTTCTCAACTATGATGAATTTAGAAAGCACAAGTGAATCAAAACGGCATAAATGGGACTGCAACTACAAGTGAAAGTTCCTCTCCCAGCTGGGATGTGGGGGGACAGCACCCCACTCCAGCAACTGCTAGACTGAGATGGAATAACTACCTTATTATAGGAAATTAACAATGCACTTTATTAACACGATTTTACAAAATTCGCGTTAATTTAATGTATCTTAATTAATGTCGATGTAAATTTAATGCATGCTATTTTACAGCATTGTTATTTCAAAGCACCTTTATTTCATTACAAAACCTTATTAGTTCATGACTCCTCTACTGGCTCTTCAGGGTCACTATCTGACAGGATGTCTTCGTTTAAAATCGAGTTCAAAATGCCATGGTACTAACGGCCATTTACGATTTCCTACTAAGCGAAAATGGAAAGAAAATTGTCCTGAACGGGTGGAAAGCCGCCGGGATCACCGAGGCATTAGAACATGCCAAAATGCAAGGGAACATTTCCTCACTAGATCCATTTGAGCAATCCTAAAAGCTAACTACTGTAAATGCTTCTTTTTCTCCATGAGACATATGTATGATGAGATTTTGTAAGTGCAGCAAATTTGTGTTACTGCAACACACTGCTGTTTGGTTTCCGTCAATCAAATGAGTGAGCAGCTCTTGGTGATTTCACGGAGGCTTTGAAAGATCTTTTGAATTGATAGGGTCTAGTTAGGCTTCAAAACCAAATTTTCGGCTTTAAAAAAAAACTTAGAAACATCCGTGCACTTGTCTTGGAAGGTTTTATTGACGGAAGCCAAAATGCAGTTTGGCATTCAGAAATGTGAGTTTGCAGAATTATGAAAATCACAGTAAATAAAGCAAGATGCTTATCGAAAAATTTGCGGTTAATTTAATGCATGTAAACCTAACTTTTGAAAAATTCACGTTAATTTAGTGTAACGCTAATTTTCTTCGCATTGTCAACGTGCATTGTTAATTTCCTATATTAAGGTAAGTCAACAAGCTTGTAATGAGGTATTTCTACAAGAGTGAACCACCCAAAAGGGGCTACAGGATGATTAAAATCTGGAAAGAGATTGGAGTTTTTGAAATTACTGAGCAAAGGTTAGCTGACCAAGCTAGAATGATCAGAATAAATGACTGGTTATCTGAGGTGGAACTGGAGGAGATAAGGAGGGAAGGTAGCCAAGGAATACAAGACAGAGGGAATGTGGAAAGTCAGGATCAGAGCCCAAAGGAGTCCTGACAAATGACAATAATTGTGGACCACCTAGTGATCAAATAAGCATCAAGGAAGTAATAGAAAAGGAAGGTTGCAGTGAAGAAGAGATCTAACTGGCAGGAGAAATACTACAGTCTGGAGAATGAGGAAGAGCCTCCCCTGAATCAGGGAAATATTGAAAGAAAAAGTACATTTGGAATACTGGAGGCAGAAACATTGTGAGTGCAATAAATTCAAGAGCCATTTCATTGATAACATATGGGGAAGGAATCATCAAGTGGAGTAAAGAAGAGTTGAGGGGGTTGGACAGAAAAAACAGAAAGCTGTTAACTACGTATAAATCAATGCATCCTCAAGCTGATGTAGACAGATTATATTAAGAGATCAAAAGGAGGGAGAGGCCTAATCAGTATTGAAGACTGCCTAACATTGAAGTTGGCAGCTTATGTAACTACAAGGGAGCTAGTGTGAAAATATTCTGGATGAAGGGGAGAAGGAAAATCTAGGTCAAAAGAGGTTGAACAGCTATAGAGACAAGGCTTTACATGGGCAGTATCTGAGGGGTAATGAACAAGTTACTACAGGGTGGGTCATGGTCTTTTGCTCACAATGAGTCTTAGGCCAAAAGACTTTCACCCACCCCGAGCGTGAGTAATTTGAGATCTTCCAACGGTTTGGGAAACGCAGGTTGTGAATAAAGCCTCATCCCATGGCTCTCGAAGCAAATGTTTGCAGAGTTTGGTGGCCCTTAATTATTTATTTTATTTATTTCTTCTCTCCAGTTCTTAAATACATGTATATCTATAAGATAAGAAATAAAAATATTGCATCAAAAGAAGAGAAGAGGGGCACATCTAGTAGAACTAATATTGTGCCCCTTGATTAGAACTTCTACTATAGAAAGGGAAAAGAAAAAAAAGAAAAAGGGAAAGAAATGTGAAGTTACAAAGTTACGTGACTATAAGAAAAAAATATACAACTAATTCATTACAAAAATAATCACAAATAATCACGTATTTTGCGAGAAAGTCGACTAAGTATATTACTACTGAGCAGTATAATAACGTTTTAGTGCACTTTTAAATGCATTTTACGAGGATTTATTTCGAACAGACAGGGGGATATTGTTCCAAAAATATTTGCCACTAATACTTGGAGAAAATTTCCTGAGATTTGTTCGATAAGATTCAATAACTAGTTGATGAAGAGATGTACTGCGAGTATTGTAACTATGCTGTTCAGAGCTTAAAGTCAAAGAAAAACTAGGAATCTTATCACCTCTCAAATAATCATAAAATAGCAAGCACGTATTGAGTTTAACTATATCAGGAAGTTTCAGTAAATGCAGAGCAACATAATGAGGAGTTATAGATTCCATCAACGGAAGATCATTAATTATGCGAATGGCTTTATTTTGCAGTTTCACAACTTTAGAAAGAGGAGCATCATAATTATTTCCCCACAAAATACAGCCATAATTAATAAAAGGATAAATTAATGAATAATAAACAGAAATCAGTGATTGGGATGTCAAGTAACGCTTTTAACAATAATAATATTACTGTAATATTAATATTTTTGCTTATTTTGCTACATATGTATTCAATATGGTCATTCCATGTCATGACTGTCAATGTATACACCAAGGTATTTAACACTTTGAGATTGCTGTAAGATCTGGTCTGCCAGTTTTAAGGGTTGGTGAAGAATATAGTTTACTAGGTTGAAAAATAATATACTTAGTTTTACTTGAATTCAGAGTTAATTTATTACAGCAGAGCCAATCAAAGATATCAGGTAAATGATAATTTATTTTGCTTAATAATGTATTAAGATCATTACCAGAGGCAGTTAATGAAGTATCATCTGCATATAATTGAAACGAAAAATAAGCAGAAGCATTAGAGAAATCATTAATAAATATTAAAAATAAGAGAGGACCTAATATTGATCCTTGAGGTACCCCTGTTGAGATTTGGTGAAGATCGGACATGACACCATTTATATAAACCCTTTGTCTCCTATTATTAAGATATGATCGAAACCAATTATTTTCTTCATCTGATAATCCATAAAAAGTTAGCTCATTCAGTAGGATTTGATTATTTACAGTATCAAAGGCTTTACTTAAATCTAGAAACAAGGAGATTGCATAATCTCCTTTGTCGAGAGAGGAAGTAATTTATTCTATTAAATCAACTAGACAATCAGTTGTGGTACATGCAGGCCGAAATCCATATTGATTAGAATCTAAAATATCTTCAAGAACAAGATGAGACATAAGTTGATTAAAGATACATTCTTTGAGTATTTTACTTAACACTGGGAGGATCGATATAGGTAGATAATTACCAGAAGAAGATCGAGAACCCTGTTTAAAAACAGGAACGACTTTTGCTACTTTCATACTATCAGGAAAAACTCCTATCTGGAAAAGGATTTAACTCAGGGCTTAGGCTTAATCAATAAATTATTGCTATATTGACTGTGAGTCTCATTGTGTCATGACTCATTGACTCATTGACTCATTTGACTCATAAAACATCCGTTCTCTCAGTTTCAGCCTTTGAGCAACGAACAGGCATTGGGGGCACACAGAATCCATCGGTACTGTTTCCATTCTGTGTTAACTATTTCTTTATTTAACTTTCAAGACCCATGTCCTCAAGGCTTGACACGCTTTCATCATCTGACTCAGCCGTGGCTTGAGTATCTCACAAGTTTTTGTTGGGGGCCTCGGCATCTGTCAGGTCTTTTTCATACACTGGGCCCAACACCAACAAAACCTCCTTCTGGGTGTATCTTGATACGTTTCCTTCATGTAAACGCACTGCAAGTTCAGAGGCCCATTAGAGGCTCATGTTTTACGCTGCCCCATTGATGGAAAGGACGCCTGTGATGGTCTCCCCACTTTTGAGAACTTTCCCCATATTGTCTTCTGTGAAGTCATTGCCTTTCTTAGTTTGCAGCGAAGGATAAATAAATTGACCGTTTTCATCTTTTCTAAGTTTGCTGCGGTCAAAGTAAAGTGTTCGTTGGCGTCAGAAGTGATTCGTTTGCCTTCAGCTGCTGTGTACTGAAAGGGCACACAAACCCTGGGATTTGAAACCCCAAGTCCCTGAGTCACACCAATGCTGCTGAAGTAGGGCTTGAGAAAACTGTGATAAATTCTCTCAAGAACTTTAAAAAGTGGAGTTTGTCTGCCTTGGCGGTTGAATTTCTGAGAGATTAGGGATGGCTCACATTCTTTGTTTTTGTGCATTTTTTTTTCCAACCTCACCGGCTAGAGTGGGATCCTCAGAAACGATATCAAAGGGGTAATTTTTACCCTCAACAATGAGGAGCAGGTTGAAAAGCGTGGCCTTCTTGCTGACCATTGTTTCAACGCAAAGGCAATCTGCGATTCCATTTTTGTCAAAGAGGGATAGTAAGTCACTTATGAGCTTAAGCTCTTGTGGGCCTGCCATTCATAGTAGGGGGAAATAATTTTTTTATTATCTTCAACAGGTGCACAGCAGTAGCTGCACTGCCTTTGGGTGGTGAAAATCCCTCCCACAGGCATGCAATGGGACCACTGTAGTAGCACGTTCAATGTCAAAATTCTGGACAGTTGTAAACTGCCTTTTTTTGCCCTTGCGAGTGAGAATGAGGACTCAGGAAAATGCCTGATATCTAGTTTTGAAGCCACAGCAAGCAAGGAGGTCACATTTACAGTCTCTGCATCCTGAATAAGCATATTACAGCAATAACAACAATTAAAACTAAAAACATAGCAGAGCAGCAAAGAACCTGACTGGTCACAATAAACAGGCCCTCAAAGGGATGGAAAGAAACCAGAGTGAAAAAAAAAAGAAAATCACCCTTTGACAGGACCAACAAATCGCCCTATTCAAACCCAAGTTGTTTTCTTGAGGCCAGCATCCCACTGTAAAACCTTTCAGCTCTGACAGACCAAGCTACAATCACCTGGTGTTAGACAAAGTGTTTACTTTCATAAAAAAGATAACACTTACCTATCAAGTTCTTTAGATGGTCCCCCTTGAGTAACTCTTAACCCTTGTAAAAGCCTCTCTATCTTTTCCAGTGACCTTGTGATATTAAGTAAATGCTGCATACACATCTAAGGTGAATGGTGAATAATGGACATTTTATACCAAATCGTGAATCCCCTTTATTGCAAATTTACAGTTTACGTCACAGCAGGGCTCAACCACAAGCCCAAGTCAACTACAAGTAACAAGTCAACTTAGAGCCAAGTTCGAGTCAGGTTGACTTCTTTCCATTTGTTTTTCTTTTTTGTTTTCTTAACTTTTTTCTTCTTCGCAGTATTTCCATTGTGCAAATTCACAATGGCTGCTGAGTTCAGTTTTACCATGTCTTGGCAAGCAAGACATCAAAAGTCATCAGTAATGTAAAGTAATGTTTAGAAGTGCAAGAATAGAATGTACTGTAGTTAGATGCAATTAATGGTTTAAAGCTGAGAAACAATATGCTCAATGACAATCTATCCCCCCATTTCTGAGATTGCTTCCCTTGAAACTGGTCAGATAGGAGACTGGTTAGGACAACAATCCATAATCACATGATAAAAAAAATTTGGACCATGCCTTGCAATTTTTAGAATATTTTAAAATGACTTCTGGTCAAACCATGCTTATTCAATGACTGGAAACTGCAGCCATGACAGAAAGCTGTGAACAAAATGAAGACCCTTACTTTTAGATGACCTTGCGGTTTTCCTTTCTTGACTGTGCTAAGGATTTACACGTTAAAGTGCCTATCACCTCAAAATACTTTTCACTACAATAATTCTCTGCACTTGTCCCAAACATATTTTTTGCTTCAAAAACCTATTCCTACAAATCCACTGATTTACAGGCTCTCAAAAGTTGGAAAAACCAGCTGTATTTTGATCTATGACTGAAGGGGAATGGGTTCAATACTGTGTTGACGTCCCAAAGTACTTTGCACTGGGATTGTTCATTGAAAACAGCAATGCAAAGTAGTTTGTGACGTCAACCCAGTAGTGAGCCCATTCCCCTTCCTTGCTAGCTTGCGGATCAAACTATGTCCAGATTTTCCACCTTGGAAAACCAGTAAAAAAGGGAGTCTTTGGGAAAAAGGTTATAGAGCAACAAAATGTGTTTGGGACAAGTGCAAAGAAAAGATAAAGCAAACTATTGAGCAGAAATCAGAAATAATGACTGTTCTTAGGAGTTACTGTACTACAGATGACTCATGCAGGTGATATCAGATTCTGTACAAAAGCCCATCTCATCTACTGGCAGACTGTCTGGCATTTTTGTAGATCATCTGATGCCATGAAACTCAAGCCAATTCACGAACAAGCCCTTCGCACAGTTTACTATAACATATCAATGTACAAAGATCTCCTGCAAAAGGCTAAGATGCCTACACTTTTCACACTTTTTGGGTTTGATTTGATCCGATTTACATTCATTTGCAGTCTCCCCAATTAGCAGAGCACCTGTGACTCGTGCTCGGCTAAATAACCTTGAGACTTAGATAAAGTTATTATCATTATCATTATTATACTCAAGGAATCCACGAAATTGCTTCTATTAAAAACTATCTGAGGTTTTGAACTGTTGGTGACATGTACAAGCACAGCATATGATTAAAATGACAATGTAGGTCCTGCTTTCTGGTCTAAACTTTAGCAATACATAGAAGCTCCTGAATCTGTAAACATTTTTAAGAAGTGTGTTATAACTGTTGATTCCTTGCACCTCATTCAATACACCTGTAAGGACTGTGTACGTTACAGAAACTATATACTGGTATCCATGCAGACCATCACCACTTATGATTTTAACCTGTAAATATGCTAGTAATACTACTACTACTACTATGGCCGAGCTAAAGCATGCCTCAGTTGAGCACACCTCTTCCAGGTCTCCCTATCCAACATAGCTGTTCTAAGTTCTTCCGCACTTTCCAAGCTGGTGTCACTTTTCAGGTTGTCTCTATAGATATTAAACAGCTTGTCTTCCCACATTCATGTGTCTGCTCATTGGCTGCCAAAGTACTAGTTTAGATGCTTCTTACCCCATGTGTCTAACACAATGACTGGCTAGCTTCAACCTTCTAAAACCCACTTTTGATAATACTGGAGGTAGATTTCCACATACATGTAATTCCTCATTGGACAACTTATCTTGCCAAGACACATTAAATACCATACGTAACATTTTGGTACACCATCCATGTAATTTCTTCCCATAGCTTTCGTGACTGTCCACGTCTCACTTCCATAAAGCAGGATAGATTCTACAGAGGCCACGAAAAGCCACTCCGTGATGCACAGGTTGAGGTTCCACATCACCTTTACTGAGCAATCAAACCTACCCAAATCAACGTGTTCGGAATACATGCAAAGTCCATCTACCTGAAAGGCGTCCGATGTCAGCATGTACCCGCATGGAGTGACGTTTCATTATGTAATGAGATTAGATCATCATGCCTTATAAACAAAACCCTAAGCACAAATTGCCATGTCTTTCCCTTTCCTAAAGTGGTTAGAACGGAAAGTCTGATCAACACAGTCATGAATCCAATGAGAGCTACTTATAGCCGAGGTCATAGTCCTTGTGCCACACTGGTGTTCTCACAGCCCGCCCCAACCTTCACGACCCAGGATCTGTTGGTGTAGTGCCATTAGAAGCTGCTGGTGTAGGTCCTTCAACTGAGTGGACGCCATTGCACTGTCATCAGTCGCAAGCACTTTGTCAGGAATCACTTCCTCTGTGGCCAGGTTTGGGTCTGCTGTGCCCGCACTATTCAAATGTCTCCAGTTCCTCCGGTAGGCCGCTGCTCCAACCTGGACCTCCTAACTCCTCGGGCCAGCTAGCCCAGTGCAAGTGCCAGCACTCCAGGTCTTCTGCCCTGGCAGGCACATGTGCAGTGGCTCACCTTTCTGGCGGCAGGGGGTTTGTCTGTCAGTCGTAGTAGTACCGCTGATGCTCCTTGACACCAATGAGCCTGCTTGTCTCCTCTTTTGTACAGTACCTTGGCTGCTGTAATGACCCAGCAACTGGAAGCAGTGTCTTGCATCTTCGACCCATCAGACGCTATGCTGGGCTCGTTCCAATTCCAGCAGTCGGCGTGTTCTGCCAGTCGAGCACTGCTTGGGATTCCAATGTTCCTCATACTTTGCACTTAGTGAACAATCGCTTCATTGACTGTTCAGCATTCTCCGCCTTGCCGTTTAGATTGGGCATAGCTTGGTGATGATATTCAGTGTTC
>BLFK01000450.1:1770279-1782779 GCA_014634185.1 Astreopora myriophthalma | reverse complement strand
ATCTTGAAGCCAAGTTCTTCCTCTCTCCCATGTATGGCTCGTCTCATTGCACAGTCCAGCACCATAGCGAAAATGCGTGGTGCCAAGCCATCTCCCTACAAAACCCCTGCCCGTATTTCAAAGAAATCAGTTTCTCCATCAGGTGTTATGACTATAGCTTTCATCTCCTGGTACAAAAAGTAAGCCAATTGCATCTATCAGTTTTTCTGGAATGTAGTAAGCACATAGAATCTGCAGCATTCTTCCCCTGTGTACCCTGTACACATAAATTATGCTAATAGTCATCATTTATAGCTCTGAATTGTAAAAACACAACAGTGTACTGTGATTCCTTCTATTTTTGTAACTAGTAAAACTGCCCCCATTGTTCAGGGCAGATCCTATTCTCCCTAGCTTTTCAAAAATTAGTACACCCAAACATTGCACGAAATTCATAACAGCAGTTCCAAAACCACTTAATGTTTGGTTCAAAAGCCACTTTATACAGTACTGTACTGTTAGGTATATGTTCAGTTTGTTGGTTTTCTGGTGGAGCATGCCCCTAGACCCCCTGACGTACAGCACCTTTGGCACTCCATTATCAGTCTCCACCACCAAACCCCTCCATGCAAAAATGCTGGCTACACCCCTAGTAACCATTCTTCTAAATCAGGGAATGATATTTTAATTAATTTCATTTCTCTGATATGATACGATATCGCATTTATATAGTGCATTTTCTATGAAGATACATGTATTCAAATGTGCTTTACAACACTTTGTGGGGGACTTTGTCAGACTGCTTTATGGTGCAGTTCACAATCTTAAATCTAATAATGAGTAGAATTCACAGGTGCCCCCAGAACAGAATGAGTGATAGACCATCACACCGGGGACTACGTCCCCTTTCTCTATGTCCCCTTTTCTCTACTAAATTAAACTGTAAAGAGTTTAGGAGTTACAGTTTCTTCCCTTTAGACTTTACAATTCAATACCAGCTACAAGAACTGAAGTTCACTCAGATGAAACCTTGTAAAAAGAATGCTTGTGGGTTGTGGGTTTCAGCCCCAAGAAACTATAGTTTTTGTTGATCCATTGCGGGTATTTTGTTGATCCTTTGCATGCCACATTCTTTAAGACAGAAATCTTTTCTTGTATGCTGTATCTATGAGTCATTTTACCTTAATCTACTGTATATACGTGGGAATGCTAACATGCCCCCTCTGCAGCAGCAATTAAGACAGATGTAATAAATGGCAAATAAGCTATCGGCTGTCATTTTTAATACTGATATGTATACCACACACATAGCAAGGTTTATGACGCATTATACTTCATTTTATTTTTGTTTTGTAATTAAGACAGGAACTTAGCAAACACAATGTGAAATCAAAAATTCCCGTGGCCAGTAGTTTGGATCTTGGACAAGGTATAGTTGTTGCAAGGGAAGAAAATTTCCAACCTAACTCGCACTTGACTTGAAGTCGACTGGTTACTAAGCTTGTATTTTGGCAAAGTCTACCCGAGGTAATGCCCTAATCCCAACACAGACCCCAACCGAGCTGAGCTTCCCACTTCATGATTGTTCTTAATCTTTTCCCTTTGAGAATAATGAAGCATTTTTCAATAATGCTTAGAATTAATAAGTCCTCTCCCAAAAATCATGCTGCATACCTTTTTCTTTCGTAAGAGAGCTCTTTCATCTAGTTTGGTTTCAATCCCACTGATAGTTCCATCAAGATCAGATTTTATCAGCTGAAGATAAGATAAAATGTCTTTAGTTGCAACACTACAGTAATGCTCAAAGATAAGCCAGCTGTAACAAGGGGACTGGATTGTTGGTATCAGGTTTTGCTCTGATTAAAGAATATTTTCAACCAATGTCGCTATTGGACAAACGTTTGTGTATTGACAGAGTCCAAGCAGTCAATTTGATGTAATTTACTTGAAATCTCACAAAACTGAAATGACAGTGAAAGGCCTACGATTAAATTCATTCTGCAGAAACAAATATCATGGCTTGAGCACACATGGCAAACATGAAATCATTATGCATTTCAAAATTACTTATTAATTAAAAAATACTTATTGGATTAAATTTACATATATAAAATGTGTTCTTTCAATCCTCTCTCAACCTAAATGATGTTCTTGGCTCACAATTTTTAACACACACAACTGATCTGATTGATAGCAAGCAAACACAATACACCGAAAAACAAAAAAACATTGGAACAGACTAAAAGCGGAAATGAAATCTAATGACACTGACAGTTGTTACATGTAATTCACCATTCACATTGAAAGTTTGCATCACCATATTGAATTGCCTGTTGTATACTGGAATTAGTTAAGTTTATTAGCTTCGCTGTTCAGAGTATGGCAGGGACACTGCAATAGCAAGTAGCCAGTTACTGTGGCTTCATTCTTACCGGAACATTCACTTCAATAAACTAATGTATCAGGACTAAAATTTCAATAAACACTGAACTTGACGATGGAATCAATTAAAAGACTTGATATGTGTCTGCAAAATATGATGAAAACATGAGGACCTGACACTTCACAGTGAATGTTGGCAGAAAGTGAAATGAGGTTGTATTTCCCTGAAATTTCTGGTTGAAAGTGTGAAAAAAAATTCAATGCACTAACTGTTTAAAATAACTATCATCAACAAGTACTGGTTTGCAATGGAATGTCAACATGTTTATGGTAAACTTGTTGAATTGTATGTGTGAACTGATGCTAGCTGGAAACTCAAGGGATGGCTCACTTATCTTTAGGAAATAATATTTTCTGAAATCACTAATTTTTCCCACTAGCTTAACAAAATCACCTTTTACTAATAAAAAGTCAAAATAACAACCTGTTATTCCTGAATTAGTATTCAGATTATGCCATAATTTAAATCAATTATATGTGAATGCTTACCAATATCTCACCAATTTTTCTCAAGTGGTGGTCTGCAATTCCATTCCTGTAGGCCCCTGCCTTCAGGAATTTGTGCAGATACCTTCAGCATGCAAAAGCATCCCCCATTCAGAGGAAAAGACTGTACATTGGTAGTTGCTTCAGGGGCTCATTTCTTTGAGCCAATTAACAGAATACTCAGTTTAAACACTGGATCATTTTTCCATGTTGAGTATAATCCTGTGTTTCCTGGTGCAACAGAATTTGCTCTCCTATTGGTTTTACGAAAGCTAGGGTGCAGTATTCTCAATCTTCATGTTCACTCTGCTGTGAAAACCTGGTCATCAGACTACTGACTAAACATAAACTTACACTGACCCACAAATACTTACCAAAACTTCTTCTTTCAGTTGTCCTAGAGGAACAGACAGACTTGCAATGTTTTTTTCCATTCCTACCTGTTGGTGTAATTGAGAATGACACTAATATGGAACACTTTAAACACTTTTACCACTGACAACAGCCAGGGAGCAAACTGTGGGCAAAAATGGGAGTGTTGTTCAACAATCACCACAGGAGGTCTGATCCTGGCAGAAAAACACCTCCTGATCAATGCTAAGTAGTCTGTAGTATTGAAATGTAGTATACATCTCAAGATACAGGGCTTTTTTATTACCCGGCCTACTGCTGTGTAAGGAAACAAGGCTAAGACCTATAATGACTTTCCATATGCAATTTATAAGTGAACATGATTATGTTCATGGAGCCTTTGCAACTAAAGAAAATAGTTTTTTTTAAGCAGACAAGACCTGGCCACCACATTGGCTCACATGATCCAATATGGTGGACTGCCCATGACTTCACTACTCAGACTAAGATTTGGAAGGAAATATTTTCTTGGCTACAAATGTTTTTTTATATATTGATGGAGTACAGTTTTGCTTCCATTCTATTTATTTACAAGAAAGCTCTTTATTCTTCTACCCATGTTAGAGAATGTATGAAAGTTCATAACTGAATTGTGGATATGAAAATAATGTCATGTTGTAAGTGTGATCATCGCAATAAAGTGAGCAAAGAAGCCTGAAAAAAATCCAGGCTTGAACGGGACTCAAACCCATGACCATGAGATTGCAATTGACACTGCTCTACCTATTAACCTTTATTATACTATTTAATGATATTAATTTACATCCAGTAAGATGTGAATTCATGATAGAGAACAAAAATTATTATATGAAATGAAATAATAAATAAATTATTATACTGAACTGTAGATATGAAATGTTATTATTTAAAGTGCTACTATGATGAAAAAAAAAAGTAATTTCGCGAGAAGTGCTGTTTATTTTAGCTGCATTTTTTTTACTGAATGGTCCACTGTTACTTGGTGCGGTTCTGATCGATAAGTTTTTTGCTTTCAGATTGTCCAATCTGTGTTCTGCATACTAATTAAGCACCATTCACACCTTCCATTTCTAAGCTAGTGAGTAAGTGACATCACTTTCTCCTTGATCCAGCTCTCTGAAGGCTTATCGGTCACAACCGCTCCAAGTAATGGTGGAACTTAAATAAAAAAATTCCTGTCAAAATAGTCTTCCTCTTAAATTGCATAAAATCTCGCATGCCGAGTATTCAGCACAAGTACTTTCAAAATGTGAAGAAAAATGAAAAGTGATTTTTTTTTATCGTAGTAGCACTTTGAGTTTCGATCATCACCTGATGATTATTAATTTTGACTGCAAGATAATATGATGCAGTGACTAGTGATCACTGTGTATAATTGATTTCAATTTTCTTTCAAGGTGTGTGTTTTTAGACTGATCATATTTTACCTTATCACACATAATTATAAATTATTTTATAGTCTGTCTCAATTTTAATGCAAAAATCAATGCAGTTGTTCAAGTAGCAACTATAAAATAAATTGCAAGTTGCTTTAGATTTAAAACCACTACCAGAATCCCTGCATGCCCAAGGCTTCCCTGCTCATTTTTTTCATTTGTACACAATTTTAAGTCAATTTTGCAAAACCGTGCCCTCATAATTATCAGAAGCCCTGAGTGATAAAGAATTACATGGCCTTTTCACAAACATGCATGACTCCACAAGGATCTTACAACACAACATTTATTACACATAAACCAAGTTGAGCACTGGCTTAGCAACAAGACAAAACTTGGACTGAGTAATGGGAAACTGGGGTCTGTCCATATCATGATATTGACAATTGTACAGAATAATAATTATGGGATACCCTACAAGCATCCACAGTCAAGTCAGCTTCTAGTGAGGAAACATGCAGGGTCTCAATAAGGTCCTCAGCTTGCCTCTCTATGGTTTGGTCCAACTGCTTCATTTCTTGAAAGAAGAATACAAAAAATGCTGGGAGATGCACAATGTTTGCACAATGCTTCAAAGCAATTGAGATGCAGTTCGACAGGCAGCAGAAAGACAAAGTTATGAAGAAATGGTACATTTCAGGACATGAACACTCAATGAAATCGATGATCCGAAAATCAATTGATGACAATTAATGCCAATTAATTGATATTGATAATTGAGAGACCAGGAGGTGACACTGACATTTTGAACAAATTAAGGTGTTATTGGAGAGACTGGGCCTTTGAGTTAGGGGTGAGGGTAAGCATACTTTGTTGAATGAAGTGCTCGAAATGAACTCTTTCATTAAGGCTCTAGCTGGGAACACGAGAAAAATTTGGTCACCAAACCAGAAATGTTGGTTGCCAGTGTTTTTTGTCTTGCTTTGTACGTAACAAAGTATATATTTGACCAAATGAAAAGAACTGAAGGCTCTCAAAAATTACAGTGTTCAACAGGCAGGAAATCAAGATTTCTGATTAATTAAAAAAATGCAAGCAGATTAGATTTATCAATTCCGAACCTGCCTCAATTCTTCATTTTCTAAAATGATTGTAACAAGAGGAAATAGTAATGGTTCCCTTTGTCGTGATTATCAATGGTCAGCCTAGTCCTTTACACCAAGGCATACATGTATCTCCTACCAGTCTCCGAATAGCAGTACAAACTTGGTCAATGAAGTGACACTTTCTTTTTGCTCTTTTTAGTGTCTCTTTACTACCACCATTGCATTACTGATTGTTGTAATTTGTAGCGGGTGTATGCATGGATACTACATCATGACGTCAAAGTGCAAAAAAATAAACTACGGCAATTAAGTAAATTTACTGAAGGTAACTTAACACTGCAAGGCATTTGAATGACAGAACACTGACAGACTTCTCAGCTTGCACCATAGGTGGGCATCTTAACTATAAATATTTCGTGTCATAGCCTTCAGAGGAGTCAAGGCATAACAGACACCAGCGAAAGTGCAGACTCACCTGATTTCACCTAGCTTAACAGCATCCTTTTCATACACACGCAAGAGTACAAAAGGTTGCAAACAAGTTGTGACATCAAATGGCCCACTGGCCACCAAGCTAAATAACTTGGTACATGTACATTTAGGTTGAGAGCACAAATAATTGTGCCCATTCGCCATTGCAAACTAACAAAAGAAGTCTGGAACAGACCCCTTCCTCCACAACCTTTAAATAAGGAAGCAGCAGATGTGTGCGACCTTTACCTAACTTAGGTGTCGTGTTACAACAGCATGAACTATAAGGCTTTATAATAATCCTAAATCAGGTTGCTTTTAAAGAGCATAGACTATTGTTTCAAAATAAAATATCATGAACATCACGTAATGCAAGCATTGAAGCAGAAATGAAAACTAGTTGCCAGCGCTAAATTTATTACAATTTCAAACCCTGGGCCAAGTTGTTCAAAGCAAGGTTCATGCTACACGTAACCCTAGTTAATAATAACAATGATGATAACAATAATAATAATATCACTATATTTAAGTCTCAAGCTTATACAGCTGAGCACAACTGCTTTCTACCAGTGCTCTACTAATTGGGGGGCAACAAATGAAATTGACCAAATCAAATTAGATCTAATCAAATGTTGGTTTTTGAAGAGAGGGGAAAACTTGATTACCCGTGGAAAAACCTCTTCAAGGAGAGTTGACAACCAACAAACTTAACCCACGTATGACTCCAAGTCCAGGAATCAAACCTGGGACTCATTGGTGGAAGGTATAAGCACTCTTGCCTCTGCACCAACCCTGCTCCCCTGCAATGACAACTGACCCTTAAATGCCCTAAAACTTACAGGTTTTAATCAGATCAACCCAATTAAGGTTAGTGACAACCCTGCAGGGTCACTTTTAAAGACTCCACGAAAGAGTTGGCTTGTTTGGCTCATTAGCTCTTTGCTTTGGCACTGCTGAGCCAAACGAGCCACTAAAAACACAGACCCCCAAACTGTTAAGACTCGTTCTTTCATCCACTACCAAGCCAAACAAGCCAGTACTTATTTTTGCTTCGAATGTGGCCCTGTATTCTGTAGTTGATCGTAATTTGGGACTTGACGTTGAATGAATGTACAAGTGAAAACAAAAGTTATCAAGTGTTCGACATAAACACTCACCAACTGACCAGTTCACATATGAATTATTTCATATATACTTCACATCATTTCACTCCTCACGGTAGATATGAACTCATTAAATTGACCTCGCTCCCAATGTGTGGCCTCATAGCTCAATTGGTAGAGCATCGCACCGGTATCGCGGAGGTCACGGGTTTGAATCCCGTTGAAGCCCTGATTTTTTCAGGCTTCTCCTTCCAATTGCTTAAATTGGAAAATTAACCGCGATGATCATTCTTCACTTTCATCTACAACCGCAGTTCACATATGAATTATTTCATATATACTTCACATCATTTCACTCCTCACGGGAGATATGAACTCACTAAATTGACCTCGCTCCCAATGTGTGGCTTCATAGCTCAATTGGTAGAGCATCGCACCGGTATCGCGGAGGTCACGGGTTCGAATCCCGTTGAAGCCCTGATTTTTTCAGGCTTCTCCTTTCCAATTGCTTACATTGGAAAATTAACTGCGATGATCATTCTTCACTTTCATCTACAACCGCAGTTCACATATGAATTATTTCATATATACTTCACATCATTTCACTCCTCACGGGAGATATGAACTCACCAAATTGACCTCGCTCCCGATGTGTGGCTTCATAGCTCAATTGGTAGAGCATCGCACCGGTATCGCGGAGGTCACGGGTTCGAATCCCGTTGAAGCCCTGATTTTTTCAGGCTTCTCCTTTCCAATTGCTTACATTGGAAAATTAACTGCGATGATCATTCTTCACTTTCATCTACAACCGCAGTTCACATATGAATTGTTTCATATATACTTCACATAGTTTCACTAGCGTCGGAATATACAATGTGATGAGGGATACTAACTGGATAGACAAAAGGTCTAGAATTAAGTGATCGGGGATTGGCACACCAATAATTTAACTCGGAAATAGCCTCAGTAGTGAGAAAAACCCTAACATTCCAATATGGTCTGCTGTCAACAACAGAAAGCAGGGCTTTGAATTCGTCATAATTTTGCAAATATGGCCGAAAACAAGCATACACGAAATGATTCCCCCGGTAACCTGAGCCAGCATCCTTGCAGTAACTGTACGAGAACTAGAAACCTCCCTTATGGATGCTAGCAAAACAGATATCTTCTCCTCAGGAATAGAAAATAAACCCTGGGCAAAATTAAACCCAATGAAAAAAAAAAGCCAGCGAAACAACTGAACAGGGATCCACATACATTTATCCATATTTGTAAAGGTAATCACATGATTTCGAGTGCAATTTGGAATAAATATGCACGAATAAATTTTTTCAAAGACTAAATCAATTGCACGAGCCGGTAGGGCGAGTGCAATTTGGGGTCTTTGAAAAAAATTACGAATGATCATTTATTCCAAATTGCACGAGAAAAATCATGTGATTACTTATTAATAATATTCGTGAAAAAAATTGCGCCGGAGACAGCTTATCGTAATTATGCAGAAGCAACGCTGATAAATCGCGTGCAAAAATAATTTATTCAAACCGCGCAAATATGTCATCACGCGTTCAGTCAAAACAACAGGTTTTTCACTGTTTTTAAAGTTTTTTAAGCCGCAGAAAGTTATTTCTCTTTTTTGCACTGTATTTCCTTTTTTCTGCACTGAATTACCTTTTTTCTGCATCGTGTTTCCTAAAAACCGCATCTCTTAGCCAATCAGAATCAAGAAAATTTTTCCTGTATATTATTAGTAACGAAACCCGAGCTAATCAAATCGGAATGCACCAACAAAGCTATCCTTCGTACCGCATACCCCTAAACCATCGTCTCAATAAACTACAATGCGGAGGGCCTGACTACGCCAATGCTTGACGAGAGGACGCATAACTTTGGTGAAAATGTAAGGGCCCGTAGAAACGCCAAAGGGCAGAACGACAAACTTACAATATTTACGAACCCCACTGAAAACCCACAAAAAACCAAGAACCGAGAAATCTTTGATGTGGAGAGTAAATTTCAACGTGATGATACCCTGACTTAACATCGAGAGAATAAGCCCACAAATTAGAAGGAGACCCGCCGATGAAAAAATTAAGCATCGACTGGGCATCCTCAAACCTAACTTTGGACTTATTAACAAAGGAATTAACATAGCTCTGATCTAATATGAGCTTCTTTTTACCACTTGACCGAACAGAAACAGACAATAGATTAACCACGATAGATTAACCACGTCAGGCGAGCAAGTACACGAAACAATAGAACCAACACTAAGTAACCCTTGGATAGCGGATGCAACAAAAACACTCTCAGTCAAAGCTAAGCGATTATTAGAAAGAAAAACACTAGTAGGTTCCCGCGAAAAAGGGATCTTATAACCAAAACAAATAAACTTAGAGGCACCAATACCCTGCCAAAGAGAAATATTAGCCAGCCGTTTCAAATCCAGCCAAATTAAAAATTGGTCTGTAATGCGACCCGGCCCTTACCAAACTCCAGAGGCGCCGTCGTCCTGCTTCGGAGCAGGACAAATTTTTGCGAGGCATGAAAACTGACAGATTTTACAATTTACACGGCATGATCTGAAGAAAAAGTTTTTAAGTGCGCCCACGATTACCAAATTGAAAATTTAGCGGAGAAACCTTTTGTTGAGATTTTTGGTTGAGCCAAACAAATTTTGTCAGCCTGGTGCGTACGGTCCCTAAGTAAGGGTTATTTACCTGGAAAGAAGGGCTATGGTTAGATTTATGAGAGATATTCACCTGGTACCGGTGAAAATAAATGTTGACACAAGACTCTCGAGGAGATTTTCGTAAAACTCATTGTGTGCGGCATTCTCCTACATTCATCTTTTTTGAGAGTCATGAGTCAGAAACCGAGAATCATAACAAAGTATTTTTTGGTGATATCGGTGGCAAATAGTTGTTTCCCAGTGCAGCTCCCCTTTCCTGTTTCCTTCGTTCCAACTTCCCGGTTGTCCGTTCCCGCTTTTTAATAATAGTTTACCAATGTTTCAACTTTTAATAACAAGGCCAATCAGTCTTTGGCTCGTTTCTCCAAGCAAGTAAAGATCCATTTTCCCCTCCCTCCCGCCCTACCGTTTCGCTGTCGTTTGTGTATGTCGGGTGTGCCCTCACCTTTCCTGGGATCAGGTCTTTTATATTGGGCTTTTCCCAAGTTATTATGCTGAATTTTAATAAACGGCCATGTCCATCAGGCCTTGGCCAAATATCCCATACCTATGGTTCAATTACTTTTGTCCCAGCAAGCGGAAACCAAACCAACACCTCGCCACACTTATGTCCAGAGATGCAAGTAATTAGATACACGCTCAATTTTGATATCCATCACGAAGTGTCCCGTTAAGTCTAAGCGTCTAGTGCTTATTTCGAACAATAAGGTTGGGGTTATCGTTAGGGTGTGGGTAAATGCAATTGTTTATGCTTACTTGAAAATCACAGTTGGAGGACGCTTAGTGACGTTTCTTGCCCGAATTTCTGGACAAGAGTGATGTTGAAGTTGAGGAGATCAAAATCGGCGTGCATCTACTTGCATTTCTGGACATAGTTCACTGCGATACTAACAAACATCAATTCGTAACTACTGATGACAAGAACAAAACACTTGTCTCATTGTGTCTTTCACTGCTCGTCTCACTTCTTTGATCTTCCAACAATAAAGGATTGGGTTTAACGATGAGTTAAAAAACGTTAAAGTCACAGTGGCATTCGATGCAAGATGAAGTACCGATGATTGTTTCATTCGAGAAACCAACACGGAAAAAAACGGCAAATAACAAAACACTAATGCCAGTTGAACCTGCATTGCACTGGATACCGTTTTCCTGTATCGTGTTATATTCACAGCCAATGGAAACGTTTGAACCGCATGCTCCTGTGCATCGCTTCGAACTTGACTTTGATGATGGCGCAGCCTGAGGAAAATCCTGGTGTAGCAGCAGATAGATATTATCAGACACAATAAGACATTCGTAACAGCTAAAATCCTCCTCCATTTCAGAGCGACTGTGATACCAAACTGCAACGACGACACCTGGACAAACCCATAAGGTGACTACAGCCACATATACTCGCTTCAGGGTTACAACCTGTCTGTACCTAAGTCCTAATAAGAGAGCCAGAAGTCTGTCGACGCTTATAGCCATCATTGTCAATAGTGACACCCCGCACAAAAAAGGAGCTGCTATGGAGTATACAAAAAAGGTGTAGTGACAAATTTGCCACCGTTTGTGAAACAAAGACAGTAAGTACGTTACAAAAACAGGTTCCATGATGCCAACACAGGGATCAGTTGTCGCGAGATTGACAGTAAGTACGTTACAAAAACAGGTTCCATGATGCCAACACAGGGATCAGTTGTCGCGAGATTGAAAAGCAAGACTTAGACGACGGATGAAGCGACGTTTGCTCCCGAAGGGCGATCAGGATCAGAGTATTTCCCCCAATTGCAGTCATGGCAATAACAATGTTGGCGACTGAAAGACATATCAACTGGTTCTGCAATACTGCAGTTAATTCTGGCGAGCAGAAAAATACGGAGTCGAATACCAAAGACATCCTCAATTTAGCACAGGCCCTGGCCTTCTCTTGTAAAACACCTTTCAAATAGCCCCCAGGCCTGTCAATTTTCTGAGTGCATTTATTATCCTTCGGTGTCATTAGTTAAAATCGCTAAAGTGGTCACTTTTCAGATACGAATTAATTACATGCGCTCAGTAGCTCCCTTGTTTTCTCAATTCGTTTTCAATTTGGTAATCATGGTAGGGTTTAATTAGATATTTGTAGGATTAATGTAAGTTTTTGTTCTATCAAGGATACATATTTCAAAACAAGCGTATAGTTTTTCTTTAGGCTAAGAATTCATTCCAAGTTAGGGCATTAATGCATGGATACCTGCCTCGTTGCTTAATGCTGTTTCCTGCGAAAAGGTTGTCATTAAGCTGTCTGTCTCTCTGTCAGACACCTACTGACTATTGACTCTTCAGCTTAAAGCTGAATAACTTATTACCCTCCTGTCAAGCTTAGAAATTGATAAAATATTACGCATTATTGAAAAAAGTCTTTCACCGCATAGCCGGAGAAAGAAAGCCGGCTAAGCACAAACTTACACTATTAATTGCACTGTTG
>BLFK01000450.1:1751789-1769012 GCA_014634185.1 Astreopora myriophthalma | reverse complement strand
TCTCCTACCCTTAGACCACATCACCAACGGTAAAGTGAGGAAGAGAATCAGGCAAGCTGATCAGTCCCTATGATGACATCCTAACTACGGTAAAGAGACGCAAATTAAACTGATCTGGGCACATATCACGATCATCAGGGCTTGCCAAGACAATGCTGCAAGGCACAGTGCAAGGAGGAACAAGGAGAGGAAGACAGAAGAAAAGTTGGGAGTAACATTTCAGAATGGACAGGTCTGAAGCTCAGCGGCGCCCTAAGAGTGTGTCTATATTAAATTCATTATCGCACAACAAGAAAGAAATTCATTAATACACGACAAGAAAGAAAAACCGATTGCAATTATAATTATCATGGGTGACAAATTACTCCTTAATTGTGGCGCGAAATTTCAGCGTTAATTTATAATTTCACATGTGAAATTACAATGTTGCTATGGCAAATTTTCCTACGGTGCCAAAATGGCATCTTGTGAGCGTAATTTGTCACCCATAATATTATTCAGTAATCAAATGGTATACTCGTGAAATTAGGGAATAATTTCACTTGCGTTTTGTCCAAAATGAAATAATTGTCCTCGCCTAAAGGCTCGGGAAATTATTTGATTTTGGACAAAACAAGCGTGAAATTATTCCCTAATTTCACTCGTCACCATTTGATTACCCATACTAACGATAACATTAACAATAATACTTACAAAGTTAATTTAGAGGCTTTGAATGCGAGGGAGAATTGCTTTCTATTGCTCATTGCGAGTATCTATCGCATTACAGTGTTTTGTATTGTTGACCTGGAAAGCAAAACAACAGAGAGAGATGGTGGGATATGGTTTTCAGGTCATCCGTAGCGCCCAACGGTCGTCCTGACAACGGGGTAGGTGTGGCCAGGTGTTGTCAACTTTTACAGTTGACCTCTAGCGCCGAAATAGTCCATAGCTTCCCCACATCGTCCCCATTGTTCGAATAGCTGTTGCCAAGTCCATATTAGTCGGAAATTTTCAAGTTTTTTGGGAAGTACCTCTTGCCAACAGCTGGTTTCCAGTTCCGTTTTTCCCCTTTGTTCTCCGTTACCGCTTCTCCATTCCTGCTTCTCAAAACGGAATCTCACCGAAGCGTGCAATCAGAACTTCAACTTTTAATAGCACAGCAGATCGAAAAGAAATTAAAAAATAAAAGTGATGCCGGAAAACATCTACTAAGTTGATCTTTCTTCGATTTGTGTTACTAAAGGATAGACTCCACTGTGACATTTAAAGACTTTACTGAAAGATTTGCGGGCGCGCGCGGACGAACTACTTTGTTTTATGAGTTTAACTTGCGTATGGAACGCGCACGCCTCATGGTTAATTCGAATTTTCAGTTTCACTTGACGCGATGAATCTGTCACGAAAGCAATTCAGCTTTGGAGCTAGATTTTTGGTTTTCAGGAAAACGTTAGAATTGCCTAATACGCTTGTTGGAGGTTTTTGAGAACTTACAGAACATTTTTCGAAAGTCGGGATATCGCCCGAGCATATTATGGTGAAACCGTGTTCTGATTATGTATATGCTCCAAAGTGAAATAGTTGTTCATACATACTTTTTCTTCAAGAACTTATTTGCTGTACTTCGACACCGCTTTTATGAGTCCACGGCAAAGCTAATAAACAACACTTCCTAACTACTGATTTGGATGACAGAACAGTTGTCGCAATATGTGTTTCACTGCTTGTCTCACTTCTTTCATCTTCCAACAGTACAGAATTGGGTTTAACGTAGAGTTGAGAAATATCAAAGTTACTGAGGCATTCAACGCGAGGTGAAAAGCCGCTGACTGTCTTCCTTCAATTGCGGGATACGCGAATGGCGCCACAGCAACATACGGCGAGTAACAAAACACCAATCCCAACTGAACCCACAATACACTGGATACCGTCTTTCTGTATCGTGTAATATTCCGTGGAATTTCTTGATCCGCTTGTTCTTGCGCATTGTCTTTAAGTTGAATTTGTTGATGACGCAACCTGACGAAAATCCTGGTGTAGCAGTAGATGGATGTTATCAGACACAGTAGTATATTCGAAACGATAAAAAATCTCCCCCCCGATCGACTGTAATACGAAACTGCAACGACAACACTCGAATAAACCCACAGGGACATCACAGCTACATATACTCGCTTGAGCGTTACAATTTGTCTGTACCTGAGTCCTAACAATAGAGCCAGGAGTCTCTCCACGCTTATCGCGGTTATTGTGAGCAATGACACTCCACACAAAATAAGGGCTGCAATAGAGTAAACAGGGTACACGTAGTGACACAGCTGCCACCTTTTGTCCACCAACGACATACAGTAAGTAGCAAAAAGAGATTCCACGATGCAAACACAGAGATCACTCGCCGCCAGACTGCAAAGCAAAACCTTAGACGGTCGATGAAGTGACGTTTCCTTGCGAAGGGCGATTAGGATCAGGGAATTTCCCACAAATGCAGTAACGGCAAAAACAATGTTGAAGACTGAAAGACAAATCAGCTGGTTTTGTAAGCCTGAATTTAATTCTGCCGAGCAGAACAGTTCGGGGTCAAATGCTGCAGACATCGTCAAATTAACACAGTGCACTGGCCCTGTCTTAAAACACCCCGGTTTAAATACGCCTAAGTTTGTCCATTTTCTGTGGGCGCATTATCCTTCTGCGGCATAAGCTAACATCACTTAACGAGGTCACGTACAACTTCCTTGTTTTATTACTATGCTACTATTATTATTTATTTATTTTTCACTTATTAAAGGTAGTGGGATTTTATTTATGAGGTATTTTTTTGTGGTCTAAATTTAAGTTCGTATAAGTTACATATTTAGAAACAAGCTGTCTTAAAACACCCGTTTAAATACGCCCAGGCTTTTTAATTTTCTGTGGCCAATTATCTTTCGATGACATAAGTTAAGGTCACCTGATTAATTCAGTTTGTATGCGCACAGTTGATCATATTTTATTTATTAGATATTTGTAGGCCTATGCAAGTTTTTATTCCGTACAGGTTGTATATCTAGAAAACCACCTATAGTGTTACTTTAGTTTTCACTAAATGAATATAAGCTAAAAATATATTCAAAATTAGGAAGTTAATGCAAGTCCCTCTGGATACCAGCCTCGTTGCTTGAGTAATATTTTACTTCCTGCAATAAAGTTTTCCGTAGGCTGACTCTCTGTTTGTCGTACTGACTGCTGACTATTAGCTAAAAGGTTATTCAAACACACTGCACTAATGCTGCTGTCAATGAAAACTAGAATAATTTATTACCCTCATTGCCGCGCTGAGGAATTTAAAAAACATCACACAAAGTTAAAAAGACCGTTTCATCGCACAGCCGTTGAAGAGAAGGAAGGAGCTCTAAACACAAATCGACACCACCAAGTACACTGTTGATCGTACTCAGTTTACCAGACGATGTCAAAGTTTGTTGCACGATTTATTCGGTACTAATATACGCAGGTGAAAAGTGATAGAGAGAACCTCATTTACAGAATCGAGATCGTTGACAACGACTCGCACTATTTTCAAGCGTTCCGCGTCAGAGTGTGTGCTTTATTTTCTTAATTTTCGTATTTGTGTCATCTGTTATTATATGAGGTGCCATTACCGCCAAAATTCAGCCTCTGTTATTTTGATAATAATTGTTATTTTCATAATAATTGTGCCTCTGGTTTCGTAAATGGTGCCTCCAATTTTGAAAATGGTGCCTCTGTTTTTGTTTATGGTGCCTCTAATTTTGAAAATGGTGGCTCTGTTTTCGTAAATGGTGCCCTAATTTTGAAAATGGTGCCTCTAATTTTTGTAAATGGTGCCTCTATTTTAGTAAATGAAACTTCTAATTTTGTAAATGGTGCTTATGTTTTCGTAAATGGTGCCTCTGTTTTCGTAAATGATGCCTCTAGCTTCATTTATGGTGCCTCTGCGTTTGTTTATGGTGACTCCATTTTCGTAAATGGTGCCTCTAATTTTTGTAAATGGTACCTCTACCAGGCAAATAACGCAATTAAACTCGCAAAAAAACTCTATATTTCTGACAACTTGGAAGCCAGCAAAGGTAATTTGCGTAAAACATGGAATGTTATCAACGAGCTAACTTCACGTAACAGTGGTAAGTCAACGAATATTTTGGAGATCAAGGTAGATAACAAAATAGCAAGTAAACCTATGGACATTGCGGAAACTTTTAACGATCACTTTACTAATGTTGCGCAAATATTAGCACGAGATATTCCTGTTGTCGATGCTAATCCTGAGTCTTATTTAGAGCCCACTGACCATTCGTTTTCTCTGCAAATTCCGAGTGTTGATATTGTTTCTAACATTTTGTCGAAAATTGATGAAAAGAAAGCCACCGGTCTTGATATGATCCCGAGTAAATTGTTGAAAATGGCTGCTAATATCGTCGCACCCTCTCTTACCTCAATATTCTCAAAGTCTATTCTAACTGGGATATATCCAAACGATTGGAAAACGGCCAAAGTGACTCCACTTTTTAAAAAGGGCATTAAATCTGACCCTAACAACTACAGGCCAATATCTGTAATCCCTATAATTTCGAAAGTTTTCGAAAGAATTATTTATAATCAACTTTTCCATTATCTAGATGATAATAAATTGCTACTGGGTTGCCAATCAGGGTTCCGTTCTCTACATAGTACGCTCACGGCTTTGCTTGAGGCAACAAATGCTTGGTCAGTAAACATCGACAATGGCCTTTTAAATGGCGTTGTCTTTATTGACCTTACTAAGGCATTCGATACCATTGATCATGAGATCATCTTGCGTAAAATGTCATATTTAGGTGTCGATCAGGCGGCCATAAAATGGTTCTCGTCGTACTTAAGTGGCCGAACCCAAAGATGTAATGTCAGTGGCAAACTATCATCTGCTCGTACCCTCAGTTGCGGCGTGCCGCAGGGTAGCATATTGGGTCCTTTGCTATTTTTAATTTACATTAATGATCTTCCCAACTCCCTGCGGGGCGCCGTACCAAGAATGTTTGCCGATGACACCAACCTTACGTTATCTGCTAAAACGTTAACAGAACTTAAGCTAGCTCTAACCCCTGAATTAAATAACCTTAGCTGTTGGCTGAAAGCTAACAAGCTCAGTCTAAATGTTGCTAAAACTGAGCTAATGATTATTGGATCAAGACAAAGGCTATCTGCCCAATGTGACGATGTAGAAATCAGAATTGATGACCAAATTATCAAGAGAGTCGTTCATACCAAATCCTTGGGTCTTACCATAGATGCTCACCTCTCTTGGGGTAAACACGTTGAAGAGATTTGCAAGAAAGTCTCTTCAGCTATAGGCGCCCTAAAACGTGTGCGGCCGTTTATATCCAAAGAAACTGCAATTCTAATTTATAACACCTTAATTATGCCTCATTTTGATTACTGCAGCCCCGTCTGGGACTGTTTGAGTGGTTACTTGAGTGATAAGCTCCAAAAATTACAGAATCGCGCAGCCAGAGTTATTACTGAATCACCCTTTGATGCGAGCTCAAACCACCTTCTGTCCACCCTCAGCTGGGAGAGGCTATCTCTTCGCCGAAAGAAACAAAAAGCCTTAATGATGTATAAAACCATGAATGACCTTGCTCCGGAATATCTACAAAGTCTTTTCTCTCAGCGTCACTCTGCTTACAGCTTAAGAAACTCTGAGGGAAGACTGACCCTGTCCAAACCAAGCACCAATTATTTGAAACGAAGCTTCTCTTACAGCGGGGCCATGCTATGGAATAACTTGCCCAAAAACTTAAAAAATGCTGTATCCGTTGAGCATTTTAAGCGAAATATCAAGAAGGTAGCTGATATATCGGATTCCCACACGGCAATCATGTAAAGCAGTTGTAATTAGTTTTAGTTTTTAACTTAAGCTTAACTGATGATTTTCCGTGTATAAATAAAGATTTACATACATACATACATCATGGCTAGCGGTGTTGCTCGTGGGCGCGTACGCACGATAAGGACGACGACGACGACGAAGTGGCCCAACAATTAATAATATTCTAATAATAGTAGTAATAATCAATGCTTGTATTCTTGTGCCCAACATGGAGGCCATACTGCAGCTAGTTTACGGCATACATCTTTGATATTGGACATCCATGTTATGGTCAATTGACACCTGTCAAAACAAGGTATCCGCTGATCAGTATTACGTTGACCGCTGACCGGGTACTGGTTTTCGATTGGATCGCAGGGTCAAGCCAGGTCAACTTACTGACACCTAAACCAAAACGAGGCTTAATTTTTCACGTGATTGGTAAGAAATATGCATGGTAGCTTAAATAAATGCTATTAAAAAAGTGAAAAAAATATATTATCAAATTAAAATAATTTACGTGTCCAGTTTTCATTGTCACCTTTCTGCCATTGTCGTGCTTTCTGCAATACGACTCAAAAGCAGTATTGTTGTCTAATCGCTCTGCAGTGAAACGAAAACAAAACTATATAAGTATAAGTAAGAAAACACTAGACAGAAGTATATAACACCAGACAGATAGGAGGAGGCATCTCGTTTATTGATCAGACACAAATAGCACCACGTCGAAGATAAAGCACAATTTAAAGAGAATCATAGACCTAGGGAACGAGAAACTGAAAAGAAGGGAATTGATGTTGTCTTTAACGTAGCCGTCCTTTGCACGATCCGATTTCCAGCGACCATGTCGCTTAAACAAACGATCGCTGATGCCAGCATTCGCAGTGGCAGAGGCACCACCTGATCTCAAGCTATCCAAACCATAGCTAGACTTATAGGAAAACCTAGCTCAACTAAGGAGTTAAGCAAAAGCTCCTTAGCCCTGGTATAGGATATAGATCACCAACCTAAAGAATAATTAAGAGTGAACTTATGGTAAACAAGATTGCGAAATATAAAATTGCTAGAATTACAATTCAAAGCAGCTACATAAAAATAACGAGAAAGTATCGTATAGGGACAAGTGACAGTACCTGTCCGAGCCAAAAGAACTTAGGAACCATCCCTATACACGTCAGTCTTACTACAGGCAATAATGATCTTAACATAAACCGAATTATGGAAAACGACATCACAACGGTGCAACTTAGACAGCTCATCAAAGCGCAAAAAAACACAATAAGCGACAATAAACAAAGCTGCAGTTCGGAGACTAGACAGATTAGCCCACGGCGAAGCATACTTTCACCATATTGAAGAAATCATCTCAGGAGTAATTTGCTCCTTTTTAACCACTGGTTTAGCGAAAATCCGAGGCCTCGTCTCGAGAATGTTCTTTACCAGTGGATCTTGACATGGATCAGGAAAACTATAGAGCTTGTTAGCCCACGAAATAGCTCAAGAAGCAGAATGAAGGACGGAGGAACTTGTATAACTTTCAGTAAGATGCTATAGATAAAGAGCGACGTCAAGCGACCTTGTAGGCAAAGCAGTGATCTCGGGAAATCAAGATGCCCAGACTCTGATTTTCTGAAAGGACCTAGAATACTGATCAATGCTGCGTAAAGCCTTGGACGGAAATGCACGAGTCGGAAGCGAACTGGCAAGTCTTCGGAGCTCAGGATTCTGTAGGGCGGAGCTAACCCGCGCAAAAACGATATCAGCTTGTGCTAAAAAAGAAAAATAAACTCAGGTAAAGGCAAACACCCAGTGGGGAATACAGGAAGCAATGAATCTCATTTCTTCGGCAATCTTCTAACTAGTAGATTCGTGATGATTCCTGTTTATATCCTCGTCGCCAGTTAAGCCTTGCTAACACAACGTGTTTTGTTCTCGCGCAGTTTTCCTACGTCCCATAATAGTCTGCCACAAGCAGCCCAAAAGAAAGAAAAGCCTAAGGTTTAAGACATGTTAAGGTTGTCAAACGGTTCGGATTGTCAAACAACCTACATGACAACCTACTGAAGGATAGCGTAAATAGGAATTTCTCGCGAGTCAGCTCAGACCAGTACAGTTGCATTTGAAAAGTTAGCTCGTATTGCTTAAGGACGGTTAATAAATTGACTCATTCTTGAGATAAATACGGTATCTCATTAGTTGACAAAATTTCGCCAATCTTCAAGGAAGGTAGTGCCTCCGAGGCGACCAAATTTGGCATATGGGTTAATTTTGTTAGAGATGCGTTGATGTTTGTGTCAACCATTGGAGTATGCAAATGAAAACTTCGTTAAATGCAACCCGCCTAAAATTTGGAACTTAGTTCTTTCATTTTCAAAAATTTTCCGCATCTCCAAAATTTTCACGGTAAAAAATTCGCTCTACTGTGACCCGACCTTAGTGATGTTTCCGTTCGGATTTTTTATAGAGGAATAATTTATTTTATCAGAATGGTTCTAAAAAATTAGGTATTTTATATACTACAAGAAAAAGCAGTTTTTACCAACACTTACTTGTGGTAGTTTGCCAATACGGATGTATTTACTATAACATAATTTGAGCTTACAGTAGCTAGATCTTAGTCATATATGGTGGTGCATTATATCTTTGGTACTTTTACGCGTGAAAACAAATAGAAATATGTCATTTTAAAGTAAATAAATACAACTGTGTAAATAAGAAAACCTGCAGTGTTTAGTTTTCTTTCCAAAAATGGCTTTTCTTCTCTAGTGTCTATTTTGCAAATGTTTGGGTCCTTATAGAGCACCGTGATATAAAAATACTCTGTTAGGTTAGTCGAATAAGGCAAATTAAATCATTCCGTAAATCATCCTGAACCAGCTTTAGCTCTTAGACGTAACACGTTGAAAGAAATGATTGATTGATTGATTGATTGATTGACTGAGTCAGTGAGTCAGTGAGTCAGTGAGCCAGCGAGTCACTAAGTCACTGTGTGCGTCAGTGACTGACTGATTGATTGATTGATTGATTGATCTACGATTAATACACAGTATCAATGTGAAGATAACGTAAATTATCTTGTGCCATTGGTATGCTAACGCGACTTGTTTAAAGAGTTGTTCTTTACGGGCTCTTTCCCCCAACGTTTTGCTTGGTGGAGAAGTTATAACTTGTGATGTACGTAACAGCTGTCATTTCGGCTGGGTTAATTGGATTTTGGCTTTGTTAACCACTCGATTTTCCAGGGAAGGTGAAACTTCTCCTTTTACGTCCAGATTCTCAGTATCATAGATGAACTTGGAAGTCCACATTGCCCTATTTTCAAAAAGGAATGGCGCGGGCCCGAAACTTGCGAGGCGGTTTATAATGAGCACAGAAAACTGAGAAATTACCTGATAAACTTCCGGATGGGAGTTTCAGTCTGAAATGTTAGCCGTTTCTTCAACCGCATGGGTGAGAAAGAAAGTCAACTGTTGTATTTCGACACCGCTTTTTCAGGAATACTAGTTTGGAAAACAAGACAGTGGCAGAAGTCCATAATCCAGAAGTCTCGATCTGGAATGGAATGCGGCCCATCAGATTACGGTATTACCTATTTTTAGAACAGCTGCTGCCAGATTTGTGTCATGATTTGCATTTAGCACGAGCAATCCCTCGTGCGACTCTTGGTTGCGGACCAATGGGACGCGTTTAGGATATAGGGTCCAATCTGACTGGCCATTATTTGGCGGGACCTCTATTCTAAATTTAGATAATATCGTAAGCTGATGGGCCAAGGCCAAATGAGACAGATCGAGACTTCTGGGTTGCGGACTTCTGACAGTGATCATCGTGTCTTTACTCGTCCCACTTTCTTGATCCTCCAGACATGCAGTAGAAGTAAGTTTACTTAATGTTCTTTCCTCAACATTAAGATCAGCCATTGTTTTTAAAAGAAATTTCATGTTTTCCAGATAACCCTATAAATCGTTACGTTAACTGAGCACTCAAATTATGAATTTGGGCGACCTGCGAAATATGTTTATCAATGTAGACATTCCATTTGGCGTTGCCAACCTTCAACGGGAAAATTTCGTTATTCAATTAGCGGTTCAAACATTGAAATGTTCAATTTGTCGTTTTAAAATTTCAATGCAAACATTTAACTGGGATATTCGGCAATTCAGCGTTCGACGACTGATTCAATGTTAGCATTGATAACCTCATTGTTCAAGTTGCCTAATTGAATATTTCAACCGGTGAATTTCTGAAAATTGATGTTTAAATGACTGAGTTAATTGCCAAATTGAATGTTTCCGATTCAAAAAGTGTAAGTTTGGATTGCAAGAAAAGATGTTTGCATTGAAGAACAATTCAAACATTCTTTCTTCAACTTGCCTAATTCATTCAAATTGCCTATTTGAATATTTCAACCGGTTAACTGCTGAATTTAATGTTTAAATGACCGAATTAATTGCCAAATTGAATGTTTCTGATTCAAAAAATGTAAGTTTGGATTGGAAGAAAGAATGTTTGAATTGAAGAACAAGTTTGATTTTTGGCCAGGATGGATTCCTATACTATCTCGTTGTGACACATGTAATCAAACGCCGACTTGTTGGTGACTGATAAAAGGTCCCTAAGTGGGTGATTGTGACTAGACCGAAAAATCAACAAAGAAGTATTGAGAAGTTCTGAACAATTGCGCATGTGGCATCTGGTTAAGCCGCTGTTACACGTTGAAAGTTTTAGCTGAAACTTATAAGCAACGGCGCTGCGAAGCAAGTTTAAGCAAATGTTGCACCGTGTAACATGATCGGTTTCGTGAAACCTTTTGAACTTCCGTCGCGAGACAAGTTTCACGAAGAGCAGAACCGCTTTCTACTTCTGCAACGGTCGCAACGATCGCTGTGGTGATAAAAACGAGAGTTTAACAGTGTAACACCACCGTAAGACTTCGTGAAACTTGATCGCAGCGCCTTTGCAGATAAGTTTCAGCTAAAAGTTTCAAGGTGTAACAGCAGCTTTAAAGATCGCCGTGTAGTTGACAACTCCACGGATGAAGAGTCATACATTGACAGACCATCTCGGTTTAACGCGTTGTCAAAAACCGCAATTGCTGAAAAGCTGAAAAGTTGTACCCATGATTTTGAAGGAATCATGTGGCTTTTCTATCTCATTGACACGTACAGTTCATTTTGCCTGGTGACGCTCCCTTTCCTATAAACAAGTTCGTTGAACGTATTTTCATTACATGATATACGATTGCTCTAAAAGACCTTGTTGTCGTGATGTTCTTGATTTTGTGATCCATCCCCTTCTGGAACCTCTGATCACGTCATCATTTTGCTAATCTGCGTAACTCAAAAACTCAATTATCTCTGAAAGACCGAAAGATACTTCAAAACGGAAAAGGTCGTTCTTCTTTATTTTGAAAAACCTCTAAAATAACCATGAATTCACTTTCACTTCGTAGGCGCTTTAAAGAACCAAGGAAAGCATGCGATCCAACTATAATTCACACTTGGATCAACTGTCCGACAGCATTCAAGAAAACCCCCGGCCCCGAATTTCTGGAACTTTTACGGTGTTAATACCAAGACCAGGAAAATATTTCTAGCTATTACCTTCAAAAGCATATACGCAGTGCTGCACATGTAACTGATACCCTAGAACAGACACATTTTTTTATGACCATCTTAACTCTGCCTGTCTATTTTTAGTATGCCTGCGTGACTTTCTAGAAAAACATCATTGTCGTCATTATTGATCAGGATTAGTTAGTTTTCTGTCACGCCAGAAAAAAATGAACAAATTCTTAACCGTTCAAGGAAAAACAGCCAGGAAAATGAAATGTTGTAAAAGGCAAGTACATAAACAACTCAAAGGCTCAAGTGTTAGTGGTGCACCATTTTTTAGTTAGTTGCCTAAACGTGGCACGCAACTTACATGAGCTTTGTATGGCAGCGCCATCTCTGTGTACACATGTTCTACACGAATATGGTTGCCGGAAATTAGCGAAAACATCCGGAATTCACTTTGCAATAAAAACGCTTTCTTCTCAACCGTACGGCGGCCCAGAAGGCTCAACACAAAATAAAATGAAAACATCAAATTAAAAAATTGCATACTTTAATTAATAAAACGATCCCTCCTTCAAATTTAGTTTTACAATTAAAACGATAATAATAATAATAATAATAATAATAATAATAATAAACTAACGCAAAGAAGAAACTTAGTACCACAACGCAAGCAAAAAAACTGAAAATAAAAAAAAAACTGACAGCGCAACGACAAGAAGTCTGGGTTCTAGTTGTTCTAGTTACGGCCGACCTAAGAGACTGAAGGCTCATTGGACGTCTTTTTTTTTCCGTGAACGCAATACGTTAAGCCGGGTTGTTCGAATTGGCAACTACTCTGTTAACTGTCGGCCAACAATTTCATTGACTGTTTGTGATGAGTTTTTTTGTGATGGAGAACGACGATACACGCGCTGCGATAGAGAACTACTTTCACCAAGGTTACGAGAATAAAGTTATTTTAGACTTCCTGAAATCTCTTTTGGGAGCTCATTCAACATATTAGCAACCCTTTGTCCTGGTACGTGGATGTGGTGATTCCGTTTTAGAGAATGCCAAATGGCTTGGTATCCCCGTAGTTCCAGGTCCTGCCATTTCTCGTCGGATATGTCGTCATCCACATCACCATCTCTTCTGCGTAAGCCATAATCTTGTGATCGTCGTTTCAGTGTCGACAAGCTCATCACAATACCGTCAGATTTCAGAAAAGTCTCAAAAGATTTTCTTCCAGATTGTCTTCAGGGTGGTAATAATAATGATAATGATAATGATAATAATAATAATAGGCTTTATTTAAAGAGGGTAAAACACTTTACAGTAGTCCTAAGACACTGATGACTGACTCTGTGGCCCTCAATAACTTCCAATAATCCAATAATCCAATCCAACCTTAATAATCCAAGGTGGTGCACATAAAAAATTCAGAGAACCTCGCGATTTTTATTTTAGATTTTGATGACGTCACGATGAAAACGATCTATATCAACCTAGTTTATTGGTTGTAATACTTTTGCCACTTAACAACGATGGTCGATGTTAAATTTACCTTATTGAAGTTCCTTTTACACTTTTAAATGTCTGTCGCGACGCGAGCCGTGCGAAGCTTTTTAGTCCAAAAATCTTAGTAATCCAAGTTTACTCTGTGAAGGTACAGCTAAGAGCGCCAGTCACGAAGCTCGCAATCCCTTAACTAGACCTATGCTTTCTCTGCCCTTATCTATGATTGGCTCATTTTTCTGGCCCAATGCATCATGTGACCAGAGGGAGTCAAAGTCGACGACATAAATAGCATCATTCCCTGCAGGAATAATGTCCCTTATTCTTTTAAATGATGCAGCTGTTAATGGAAACAAGAAATAACACATGACGTACCTGTTACGCTAGCTTCATGACATAACTGTTTCAGCGCATAGGCGACAAAGGTTAAGATCAATTTCTCTGCACGTTTCATCTTGGCCTAATGATCACTTTCCAGCAATAAAAAAATAGTGGTCACCGACTTAAGATATGAGCAACTAAAGCCCAAGTAGGATGTTTTTGTCCCCAGGGCTTTTCTGTTGCCATGGTAACTTACCACTACCGCGTTTTGTTTAGCAATACACTCTTTTTTAATATGAGAAGGTCTACTTTTGGAGCTGAGGCTGAACGTTCTTATTTTTTGGGTGATTTGAGCCTGACAACGTTCTCACGATGTTCTTAAAGTTACATGACTTCGATGGTGTGGAACGGTTATTTTCGAAAGGTTTTTAAATAAGAATTGCCATCGGCCGAATTCATATCAGAGACAGGAAACCGTCTTGGACGGGAAACTCGTCTATAGACGGAAAACTCGTCTATAGACGGAAAACTCGTCTAATACGAATCCGGTTAAGGACGAGTTTCCCGTCTTAAATTTATCCGTCTATTTTCCCGTCTAAATTGACCGGAAACTAAGACGGGAAGTTCGTCTGAGACGGAAAACCGTGTTAAATTCACATTAGACGCGAAAATCAAGACGACTTTTTTGTGCTTGCACCCAACGAAAAGACTGGAACTAGAAAGCCAGCAACGTTTTCTGGGTAAAACATGGCGCCTCTTTGCAACCTTGCCTGATCGCCCTAAGTTCCTTTCAGTTTTTCTGTCTTACTAATTAAAACGGTTTTACTGCCCTTAAATTCATATCAGTTTCCCGTCTTCTAATATGAATTCGGCCAATGAATCGCAGTTTTATCGTTATCACGAACACTGTAAGTCGAATTCAACTACGTACAGACCGAGGAGTTCTTCAGTGTATCATGAACTATATTAGAAAACCACGGCGATAATGTTGAAAAAAAAAAAAAAAACACGTCCCTAGGTATTTGGGTAAATTGTTGTTAGAGTGCAGTTTTACATTTATTTTTCCTTTATTTATACTAAAAACGAGTAAAATAAACATTTGACGAGCCGAAGTTTTGATCCCTTTTGATCGAAAATGGTAAAAAAATAATTTGGCCTAACATCAACGGAAAATCCACGTTTCAAAATATCCCGAGTGGTTTTACAACCTGAACGTTCAAGTCAATTATTCTCGTTTACCTTTATAAACAGCTGCATCAAATTCAAGCAGGTTTTAGAGCAAGAGCCGGGACATCTCCAAAACCTTATAACGTTCAGTGATCCCGGTACGTGAGCTAATTGGATAAATGTCATAACATGGAGAATGGTGTTTTAAAACCAATTTAACCTCTGAGATCCATTATTTATACGTCACTTCATACCAGGTGATAACATGAACATTTTGTCACTCGGGCGTATTTGAAAGGTGTGTTGCAAGAGCATTCCGCTAATCGCTAAGTGACGATGCCTTCGACATTGGAACTCGTGGTGTACTGCTCGGCAGAATTAACTGCTGGATTACACAATCAGTTGATCTGTCTTTCGGCCTTTAACATTGTTATTGCAATTACTGCAACTGTAGGAAATACTCTGATACTTATCGCCCTTCACAAGGAAACGGCTCTTCACCGGCCATCCAAAGTCTTGCTTTGCAGTCTGGCGGCAAGCGATCTCTGTGTTGGCATCATGGAACCTGTTTTTGTGTCTTACTGGATGTCACTGGTGCACAAACGGTGGCAAATGTGTCCCTACATCTATCGTGTATACTCTACGACGTCCACTTTTTTGTGTTCAGTGTCATTGTTGACAATTACGGCCATAAGCGTGGACAGACTTCTGGCTCTGTTATTGGGACTCAGATACAGACAAGTTGTAACACTCAGGCGAGCAAATGGAGCTGTAATAGCCTTATGGGTTTACGCAAGTGTCGGCGTTGCAGTTTGGTATTACAGTCGTGCTGCATGGGTTAGAATTCTCGCATGTATAACTGTACTACTGTGTCTGACAACATCCATCTACTGCTACACCAGGATTTTCGTCAAGCTGCGCCATCATCAAAGTCAAGTTCGGGGCAATGAACAGGAACACGGCGATCAAGTCCTTCCACTGAATATCACACGATACAGAAAGACAGTGTCTAATGCATTGTGGGTGCAGTTGGCAATGGTGTTTTTTTATTTGCCCCATGTTGTTGTGATGTTAACTCGAATAAGACAGTCATCAGCTTTTTATCTTCCGTCGAATGCCACATTGACTTTAATGTTTTTTAACTCATCGTTAAACCCATTCCTTTACTGTTGGAAGATCAAAGAAGTGAGAGGAGCAGTGAAAAAAACATTGAGAAAACTATTTTGTTCTCCAAATCATGTAGTAGTTATAGAGAGCGATCACTGTTAGTAATTTCAAGTGGACTCGTAAAAAGCTGTGAAACGCTTGCAGGTAGGTACTACCAGCTACAAGGATAAAGTGTTTTATGAAAAACCTTTCACTTGTATAAACAACTGCTGTATTTCGTAGCAAATAAAATAATTCTTTTAGAATCATTGTGACAAAATTAAGTTGTACATTCGTCCGCAACAAGACTCGACAAATATCACTGAAGAAAATTTTAGTTATTTTCCGTTTCTTGCCGTAGTGTCATCGCCTATACCGAAATCTGAATGAAACCGTGAATCAGCAGCTTTTGATCTTGCGCCTGCAAGCCGCAAGCTAAGGACTTTGATCTGAGTTTTTAACTCTAAAATAAACCCAATTTTGTACTGTTGGAAGATACAGTAGCGAGACGAGCGGAGAGACACATTAAGGCATCTGAGTACTGTTCTATTCTCCATGAAATAAGTAGTTAGGAAGTGTTATAGACTTCATTGATGCTTGACAAACTATAAAAGTTGGCAAGATTGGTCACGTACATCATGCAGTTCGAAACTCTTTGGGAAGAGTCAGTGGCTTTTGAATTTTCTGTTGATTTAGTATTGAGTGGTTCCGTCACTCTCTCTTTACATCTTTAGAGTCAATTTATACTTAACAAGTGATCTGTCTATCCATAAAACCTTGTGAAATCACTGAGTTTCATGGACCTTATCACGCTTTAAGGTGGTATGTACCTCATAAATTGTATGGCATCCTCAGGATTTTTTTCCAAAAGGGAGTGTGGGTGAGGGGGGTCTCTTAAAACTCTCACTTCTCCAAAGACTTTGACGGGGTACTGGGTAAGTCATGGATGTACATAGTCACATGGCAGTGGTCACATAGCTATACTCCACTGTGTGGTCGGAAAAATCATTTGAGAGTTACCTTAGAAATAAGTCAAAATTGCCATAAATAGTTGCAACTATTTCCATATCATTTAAATGTGAATGCTACATTATAATGCAAATACAATAAACCAAGGAATCTTCACCCGGGAGATTTCAGTTGGGTACAAGATTAATTTATTAAGTTAGCCGATTTTGTCTTTTTTCAAGAACTGCTTATGGGCAGTGTGAAGGTAACCAATTTTCTTCAGATGCATGCTCCTTTGAAGCTACTGACAGTTGGTTGTTCATGGACAAGGGGCCTCAAAGCAAGTGAGCCTTGTCTCACCAGGCCTTAATCAGCATTTGTGTAACCTTAAAGTGCACCTAACCCCAAAATATTTTTTTCGCTAAGATACATCTTTGCATCTGTTTGAAACACATTGTGCCTATTTTTTCCCATTTTTGCCGAATCTTGACATTTTGTAGGCTTCCCTAACTTACGAAAAACTAAACATCATTTGGTACACGACCGAGTCAAAAGGGGCATGGGTCTATTCCTGATTTGACGTCAAAAACTATTTTGCATGCATGTTTACAAAGACTTAATGGAATGTAAATCAGTTCGTGACGTCAAATCAGGAATAGACCCACGCCCCTTCAGACTCGGTCATGAACCAAATAAGGCTCAGTTTTGAAGCCTATAAAAAGTCAACATTTGGTGGAAAACAGG
>BLFK01000450.1:1733168-1737381 GCA_014634185.1 Astreopora myriophthalma | reverse complement strand
ATAGATCGTTTTCACATGACGTCATCACTTTCTAAAATTCAAAACTAAAGAGCCACCAAAGTTTTTATCCTCATCAGGCATAAGAGGGGGTATATTTATATCTGTTTACAATTTTACAGCTCAATAGCGTGCTTCGTTTGGAAACCAGAGCATTTTGAATTTCAGAGTTATGGAGGTGCGTGACACAAGGCTAAGATCGAGTTTGTTGAAAAATGTATACTTATCTCATGATTTTGAGCCTTTTTAGAAGTTAGAGCATTAGGAAAAGTGCTTATGTAAATGCTTGCTTGGTCAGTACTGATAATCAGTCGCCTAGATATCCAAAGTAAGCTCCAGATGTTTACACTACTTTCCGGCCGCCATATTGGTGTACCACGGAGGTACACCAACATGGCGTTTTCATACTGGGCTCTGTAAATTTGTGCGAAACATTTCGACTAATATCTGAGGTTTCGGGAAACGCACAGGCCTAAAATTTGGAGAAGTGGCTAACTTAGTTATCTTCTATAACATCACAATTCCTTAGCTTTCTCCACTGGATGGTTTTCGATTTAATATTTTTATTGCGTGACAGTGAAAACGATCTATTGCCTCATCAACTTGGTCAGTTGATAATTTCACTCGACGTAGCACCACAGTTAGTAGAGGGACTCTACTAACTATGCCCTGACTTAATATCGAAAGAATAAGCCCACAAATTAGGAGACCGGCTCGCCGATGAAAAAATTAAGCATCGACCGGGCATCCTCAAACCTAACTTTGAACTTATTAACAAAGGAATTAACATAGCTGACATCTAATATGAGCCTCTTCTTACCACTTGACTAAACAGAAAGATACAGTAGATTAACCACGTCAGGCGAGCAAGTACACGAAACAATAGAACCAACACTAAGTAACCCTTGGATAGCGGATGCAACAAAAACACTCTCAGTCAAAGCTAAGTGATTATTAGAAAGAAAAACGCTAGTAGGTTCCCGTGAAAAGGGGATCTTATAACCAAAACTTAAAGTATCTAAAATAAACTTAGAGGTACCAATACCCTGCCAAAGAGAAATATTAGCCTTAAGCCTATCCTTAACGATAACCTGACTAGAGCCTTCCAAATATTCAGCTACATTAGAATCAAGAGAAATGTGATGCAAGTCAGACGAAGTCAGAGTACGGGTACTTATCTGGACCCAATCTGGCAAGAACATTTGCCAAATCAGACGGTGGTTGACTTTGTGGACGTTGCACTGACGCCAGTTTTGGTGAAACTACCTCTTGTCCTGTAAAAAGAGGGCAGGCCGGAGAATTAGCCCAGTGTCCTCACTGATAGCAGTTAAAGCAGATGTCGGAAGGCTGGACTTGTCGGGCGACACGAAAGGGCTGACGCAAATTAGAGTGAGAAGAAAATGGTAGAGATGTAGCAGAAGCAGAAAATCCAGGGACTTGAGTAGCTTGAAAATCTCGGGATTTAGGAACATTAGCATACCCCTCCGTAACAGACCCAGTGGCATCTATATTCTCACCGGGTTTTCGGAAGAATCGTCACCGGGCCGGCAAATTTTGTGTCAGGTCGCTGTTTTGCCTTTTTCAAACATACACAAACGATATAGGCTGGGTATGTAAAAGTCGTATCGGGGAAGCCACAAACTGGCCGGGTGAAATTAAAAGTTTCACCAGGTACCGGAAGGCTAAATTTTCACTGGGTTAAGGGAAAAAATCCACTGGGTCTGTAACAGAGGGGTGTATTAGCAAACCTTGAAACACGAGGTTTGGAACACTTCTGTTTAATCTTGGTAAGCGCAGCCACGTCGCTCAGCCGCTCGAAGTTTCTTCTCGTCTTTTAGAGAGCGAGCTCGTCGGACTCACATTCTTCAACTGCAGACCAACCAGTGGGACTTTTGTCAGCAAAGCGGATCAACTTAATGCGTTTCTCAAGGTCAGACTTGGCCTTTTAGAGATGTTCTTGAACAGGCAACAGGTTTCCCTCGGACAAATCAGAGCTCGCCTGATCAAGACAGTCAAGGAGCTGAGTATTAAACTCAAACTGGATTCTGTTGCTTTTAAATTGAAGTGAACTAGCTGCCTTAGAGTCTGTTTTCAATTTCTTCAGCATTCGTCTAATATATATATATATATATATATATATATATATATTCCTCTAATATAAGGAGCGCTTGCAATCACCAATCGTTTTCTGCAACTTCGCATCAAGGCGAGAAGAGATCCGCGAGATTGTCAGAGTTAGAAACGTCTATCGACTGAGGTTGGAATGATGCAGTCTCCGGTGATGGATCAGACATTTACGAAAAGAAAATTCCCAAAACTGAAGTGACCAAAAGCGGAGATGAAGTCGAAATGACAACTCCTGACGGGCTAGCCCCTTTAATATTCAATTCTAGCATAATTCATACTAAAGAATCTACATACCAGCAGGAAACTATAAACAATAACAGCGTGAAAAATTATATTTTACTCAGTTTCTGCCGTGGAAGGGGCTTTTTGACCCTTGGTAAACAAAGCCACGACCAAGTGGTTAAATGTCTAGCCTGACTCTCAGACGGTTCTGGTTGCTTGCGGCCACACGCTCACTTCTTCCCCGTCTGGCATATACCTTCTTTGAAATTTTGTTCCTGACGTCATCACCATTATCGATATTACTTTCGTTTTCACGCCGAAATCTAACCTCTCCGCGACGCCACCTGACTTAACCGCGCTCTGGACGTTACGTCGGGAGAGGGTCAGGGGCGGAGGTTAGATTTCGACGTAAAAAAGAAAGCAAAGAATTAATCTTTCAAGCAAATTGCGGACCACTCCAAATGAAATACATGGAGTGGATATTCCACAGCTTATGCAGGAAAGACATCCATCTGTTGAGGGTATCGACTTCCCTTAGGCCGCATTCAAACGCCGCTAGTCATGTGCCGACCCAAACTGATGAGTTAAGCACGGCAGAAGAGCGTTGGTTCGGCAGGTTAGGTTTAGAGCGGCAAACAACGTTAGGTTCGGCAGGTTCTGTCGAATTATGCGACCTTGGAGCGACGGCTGATTCAAAGGGCGTTCTGTTCATGTCCCGAACGTAACGCATAAATTAAGATAATTTAAACCAGACGTAATACCCGTGCCCGGGCCTTTACCAGATCCTTAGTTTGGTGCGACCCAAAGGTATGACGTATGAATCAGTCATTGCTCCGAAGTCGCTCTTAAGTCGAAATGGGTGGGATGGTGTTTGGATTGGGCCTTAAAATGCCAAGAATTCCAAGAATATATTTTATTCGCCCAAGCTTAAAACGAAACCCACTACTTTTTACAAGTTGAACAAATGTTCAGCACACTGATATATATATATTTTTTACATCAGTACATACACACGATGCGATCTACTCAGTCAACGTTTGTACGGTAGCGGTTTTAAATCGACACGGCTTCATGTCCGAGACCGCGTCGAAAACGATACGTTTTTTAAGAGCTTATTCAGAGCCAACTTGTTCACTGCAATCTGTTCGAGGTTTCAGTTTTGCGTTCTCCCAAGCCAGCTATCTTTTCACTTTTAAATTTACCGGGCGCCGCCATCTTGAATAATTGTGACGTACCTTGGTTGCCCTATTGTTCTGTCATGAAGAGCTTTTGTATAATAACAATAGGGCAACCGTAACATGTCACAATTATTCAAGATGGCAGCGCCCGGTAAATGTACAAGTGAAAACAAGTGAATCTAAAACTCAGTGTTTTCCCAGCACAAACAGTTTCTTTGAAACGTTTTCAAACAAACTTGATTGTAACGACATTTCCTGCCTTTTAAAGTTATCTTTTGGTAGCAGTGGAGGTTCCCTTTAAAAACAAAGCGCACGGCAGGACGCACACTGCCACAAAGACTACAGCCGCCAAAGCCGTTTCGTATGTGGCAGTTGCGAACTTCAGATTTGACTGAGAGCAAGAGTTCAATTTAAATAAGAGTGCTAATTTTCAAACTACTACTACGCGCCGGTTTCTTCTGGGGTTAGCATTGAATCCCATCCACCACAGCCCCCTTTCCATTTCACTTAAAATTACTTAAGGTAACAATCAAACTATTACCGAAAGCTAACCATTTTCAAATCAGTGCTTAGACGTAAATTAAAATATTATAGATCAGCGCTAAACCCCGCAACACTGTTCCTCGCTGGACTATAGCTAAATGTCCTTCCTTTCAATTCTGTATCTGATGCCAAGCATTTTTCCTTAC
>BLFK01000450.1:1720668-1728168 GCA_014634185.1 Astreopora myriophthalma | reverse complement strand
TCTGAATAGCGACGTATAAAACCGTCTGCCATAATTAAATTCGTCCAGACGTTGTATCCGTCTGTCCCAGACGGATACAACGTCTGAGTATCGACGTCTCGCAGACGAAGTTAATAGGAATTAAATTCGTCTCAGTTAAATTCGACGTACAAGCTAGGCCTTACTTGCGTTAGGACGACAAATTCTTTTGAAACTATTCCGGAATAAGAACATACGAAATATTCGGTAGCTGTGTCCTTTTGATACTTATTCCATGTTCTAAATGAACGGAAGCGTACTGTGTTTATTCGGCTCGCAAAAGCAGAATAATGAATGGCATGAAGAGAGCACGGTTTACTCGGAATAATTATACGGAATTGGCGGGGGTTGTGGGGGAAAAATCGCGCGCGCCCCAGAGAAATGTCGAAACAATTATTCTCTGCGGCTCACGCACTGAAGCCAACTGCAATTTCATTGATTCCCTTACAACCAGATTAGGAATAAACAGAATATTTTAAAACAAAACTTGATGCGCCCTTAATTTCATGAGGCATCAGAATCTTCTTTACACCGGCCATTGTGTCTTGCCCCTTCTCTTCTTCTTCCCGTGTGAGGTCATATTGAATTATTTTACTTGAAAACGAAACTCGTTACGCAGTAAACATACCAAATAGGATCACAATTGCTGTCGCCCTCGTTCGAGAAATCTCAACTGGGTTATCCACAAGATAGCGAGCCTGCAAGGAATGCATGACTGGAAGCCAAGATATGTCACCAAACGCTAACATGAAGCCAAAGCCTTCTTTTAGGATATCCCACATGGTGAGAAAAGCCGACTGAAAGCACGACAGCAAACAACAACCGTTTCAGTAAGAAAGAGAGAATGACCCGGCGAAGGGAAATTTTCAAGCGCCATTTTGAATGGAGAAATATTGTTACAAACGGGGAGACATCGCAGTTCCCACGGAGGCTTTAAAAATAGGTAGCCAAGGACATCGTGTGCCTACTACTGTAAGGTAGAATGAAAATTGGACAACATTCTTTTGATTATTTGAACAATAACATGTACAATCTCTCACGATAACAAACATCCGAGATATAAGTTACAAACGAATACGGTATGCAAAGAACAAGCATCGGTGTCCGTCGGTATAGCATCGGGGCCGATCGAAGCCCGACCGTGCGATTCCCAACACTATCCGAAGATTCAGTTCAGTTTCAGCCGTTAAATGTCCGTCGTTCGTTTTGCGCGACACGGTACGGTGCCAGTGTTTTATAAAACTATCCAGGCCGTCCCTCCATCTCGTCCTTGGTCTTCCTCGGTTCCTTGTATGTCCCCGGGCGTCCAGAACGTAATCCGGGTTGTCTGACGGTTATCTATTCTTCTAGCCACATGACCAGGCCAATTCCATTTGAGTTTACTTATCGTTTCCATGATATCTCGTACGTTTATGCTGTTTTTTTTTTCCCTCAGATCCATTGAGTTGTCTTGCGATCTCGCCACGTGATGTTTCGCACGATTCTTTTCGTGGTCTTTCTGCATGGTTCTGAGTTTGTTGTTCATAGTCTGTCCTAATCCGAAGATTAGGACTACTTAAAGGGGCTAGGTCACGCTATTTTAGGTAATTTTGTTTAATTTTGTTGATTATGAGATTTAAACGTCAAATTGGCAGAACAAGAGTCTTTCATTTGCAAAATTACGGCCACATAACAACTGAGAATGAGTTTCCAGCTGTGTAAATGACATTTTGATACAAACTGATATAAGTTTGAAAAAAGGTGGGCCAACGTTTTTCAACTTTTTCCAAATGCAATCCATTTTAATCCTCTCCAGTTTTGTCCATCCATGACCCTTCTTGGCTTTCCTGTGTTTTGTTTGAGTTGTTCTATAGTTTTTAGCCTTTATTGTGATATTTTAGTTAATTCTATGACCATTTGATCAGCGCTGAAATTGCCTAAAATGGCGTGACCTAGCCCCTTTAAACTCGCTCTTACAATGTGCCAACATTGTTTTTGTGTCTATTACTCACAACGAGTAATAGCCACAAAAACCCTGATTGCTAAATTTTACTTTTAACAGTTTTTAAGAACTTTGCAAGCGCGAGTTTTGAACTTAATTGTAATGAAAGCCAGCGATTCTGGGACTTTATAACGACGTCAAAAGGGGCAACTAGTACGGGCGATTTTCATTCGGTTTACACGGTTCAATCGTACACATCAAATCAAATTGAAATGGTGGTTTTTGAAAAAGGGGGAAAAGCACATACCGGGAGAAAAACCTTTAGGCGTTGCGTTTCTCAAAGGGCGCGAAAATTTTCGGCCTTATTTTGTCTGCCATATTTTCCCCTGTACATGTATCTTCAAAAGGAAGACATTTCAGCGCGTGAAACTTTGCAATTATTTTGCTTTTTCTCGGCTTGAAAACAAGTTCAAAGACCAGGGGTTTTTTTAGAATAAGCGGATTTCAGTTTTATAAATGGCCTTTCGGGCTCGAAAAGTTTTCAGGACTTTCGAGAAACGGACGCCAGAAGAGTCTAGAAAACCAACAAATTCCACCCACATATGAAGCCGAGTTCGTAAATCGAAAGTTAAGAGTTTCAAGGCCTTCAAAGAACGGTTCTAAAAATTAAAGGGTTTTAAAGGCGCGTACGAACAACAGAAAAACAAACAAAACAGAACAGGTCTCTCATTTATATTACTGACTGTGCAGGGCTTGAAATAATTCTAACGGCTGGCACCGGTCGAGTTATTCCGCGGTCACGAGTATTTTTGTTCAGACACAACCTGTTTTGGGCACAAAACCTGTTCAAAATTACAAAAACTTACCTCAAAGAACAGGCAATCAGCAACATAAATGAAATGAAATACACACACAAGGATCATTGCAGGGGACAATCCTCCGTTTTTCTCGAATTCTTTCGCAGCCATGCAGAAGTTTACGAAAACCTTCATAAGAAAAGAAAACGAGTCTGTTACACCAGTACACCAACTAAAGTACAAGTAATGATTTAGATTTTTACAGAGAGCATCTAGAAAAATACCCACTTGCCAAAAATTACATGTAGCATATTTCTTCAATACATTAAGGCAAGATAGTTTGCTGTCGTTTCTGCACTGACTCCAATTTTGGCTCAGTTCAAATTACTTTACCCCAGACGCCGAAGGTTCTGCTCAGCCATGAAAAGGCGACATCAACATTTCAAGCCACAAAGAAACTCAGCACTTCTCTCTCCTTTATATTCGTAAGTTGCGCCAAAAACTAGATAACTTGTTGTACACAGGGTAAAATTAGTTTGAACTGCACCAAAATTAGAACTGCTAGCTCACTCCTAAATTGCTGTGCATAAGATGCCAAGTTTTGACCAGTGGGCATCTTTTGGAATGATTCTGTAGATCCAAAATTTTCCCTTTGGGGTAACAAAAGTTTATTTCTGTATCAAGATTTAAAATACAAGCAACATTCTCACGATCATCTCACCCAGCCAATGAGTCCAGCCCGCACTTCAAAAAAGAACTTGAAGTCAAACTTCCCCCATCGTGGATTGAGCTGATGTCCCATGAAAAAGTCATAAATGACATTTCCTGTCGTAAAGATCGATAAAAAGTTCAGATACTAAAAATAACTTTCCCTTGGCTTCATGCAAACTACATGTATAATCCCGGGCTGAGTTGTTGAGCTGTTCAAAGCAGAGTTAAAAGTGCCAACACTGAGTTAAAGGGGCTCTGTCACGATATTTTGAGGTATTTTGATCATCGACAAATTTACCTTTAAATTGAAGGAAACCTGAAAATAATGCTTTACAAATGTGGAAAAACACCAAAGAGATAATAATAATCCAGAAAGGAACAAGGATGGTTAAGGATGGAGAAGATTGACACGGATTACAAACAACAAAATTGAAAAGTTTAGCTAAACTTTTCAAACCCATTTAACCGTGACATAGCTCCTTTAAGTCTGATTAGAGTGGTTTGGATTGAGTGTGGTACTGGTAGAACCAAAATCAATACAAAGCCAATCACGATCTGAACCAAATACACTTTTCACCGAGGCACAAGTCGAAGAAATTCACAAATTGCTTTTACTAGCCCATCAATCCAAAGAGCGTAAAATAATGCAGCCGGCGCCAAGCGCACGAAGACGAGGTTGACAATTAGTCGCAATTGGTTAAATGCAGCAGTTTTGCAACTAATAATATACATGAAAAAATTACTCGATTCTGATTGGCTGAGAGCAGTGCAGTTCAAGTGTAACATCCAGTGCAAAAAAATGTAACACAAGTGCAAATTACACATCGAATTCTGGATTATGATTGGCTGAAAGGCAATAGGAAATTTTCTAAGCCAATGATATCACGTAAAGTGATGACAAATATTTTGTGCGGAAACTTTGAAAAAAGTTGAGTGAGAAAAAATGGCTTCATTAAATAAGATCTTCCGGCACTTCCTCCACACGAATTTTTTCATGTTTATATTATTAATAAGTAATCATACGGTTTTTTTTTTTCGTTCAACTTGGAATTAATTTGCACTTGCGAGTTTTTCAAAAATGTTAGGGTTAGGGTTATTGCACTCGTTAAGGTTAGGGAAGTTGCAATCGCCGAAGGGGCTCGTGCAATTTCAGCTTTTTGAAAAACTCACTCGTGCAAATTAATTTCAAATTGAACTCCAAACCGTATGATTACCTATACTAATTGGTTGAAAAATTCGCGCGAGTTATCTTAATCCAATCAAAGGGTAAACCAAAAGCAAAGCGATTGCGCAATTACGTTCGACACTCAATCGAAAACTGCTCTTAAACCAGTAGGTTGATTGTTATGCCATTTATCCCGCTTCAAACAACTTGGCCCTGGTCAAAAGCCAAAAGTCTTGGTAAATTTGAACTCAAACCTTAAAATGCCACCGCAGCCCTCCCCCTTCCCTGACACAGGCACGCCACAGATTTTGGGATCAGACTCATTGGTGCCTTAGGGCTCGATGATGCTCTTTTACCCATTTTAATCCTGCCATTTTGTTCACTGGCTTACAAAGAGAAATGGTTAAAATGTCCTAGGAACTAATGAAATCCTTTCCAGGCCAACCAATGACTTTGCTGAGAACCATTGTCTGAGTAACAAAATGTACCCCTTTGTGGTACATTGCTTTGCCACCAAAAAAAAAAGGAAGGTCTATGTTCAGGCGAGTGCTTATGCCCACGAGCCCCTGGAACCAGATCACCAGCTAGTCTAAGGGTGCATTTTTGGACAACTATTCTGTGTATTCCTATTCCGGTTTAGGATTAACAGAATAACAGGAATAAGGCTTTCCAAAAAAAACAAACAAACAAAAACGCGTATTCCGAAAACGGAATGGTTCTTGCGTATGCGTACTCTATGTATTCCGAGTAAACCGTATTCTGTTTATTCCCTTCATTCTGCTATCCATAGCAGAATGAACGAAATAGTGTTCCGTTCATTCCGAAAACAGAATAAGTCCCCCAAAAACCCCTAAACCGACAGTTCCGTCTATTCTTATTCTGGAATAGTCCCCAAAATGCCCCCTAAATAAGGATTTATATAGGGAATTACATTTCTCAGGCAACTGTAACTGAACTAAGGGCTTCTGATATTTCACGAGGGCGCAATTTCGCGGGATTGACTTAAAAATTGTCATGTACGATCACGTAATTTGCTTACTTCCAAATTCATTTTGTGCTTAATTTGAAAACTGGACAACTATTAGCCGTATTCTTACCTCTGAAAACCCTTTGAAAACCATTCAAAACACGACATAAGTAACTAGTCATGAGTAACCAGACCTTGACCACGCTGGAAGTCTGGCACTGGTTTTAAAACAGTAGCTTTGTGTTGGCATTCTTACTATCATGGAAATTAAACTACGCATTTCTCAGGGGGCAAACAACTTAAGGTCGAGAGATTTTAACGGATATTTTATATCTTAAGATGACTTTTTATGTTCATTGCACGCCTACAGCCTTAGCAGAAAACAAGACGATTACACCGGTTACTTTGATATTTTTGGCACAAAAAAAAAAACACAGGTGAAGCAGTGAAGAAGTGAAACTGTTGAAGGGAAGTCAAAGTGATTAAATTTTGATGATCATTTAATTTTCAGTTTAAGTGTGCTTTGGGCAATGTTACTTTAATATTCAGACAAGTTGATTTTGGAGAATTTGCCGTTTTTCTAGTGTTTGCCCCCTGGCAGAGATCTTACATGACAGTTTAAAAACAATCATGGCCGCTATCAAGAATAAGACCTATTGCCAATTAGCTCATGAAAACTGCATTAATTAATTTGTTTGCATTAAAATTCAGAAAGACTTATCAGGTGCTCAATATACTGTATAAAATTACATTTAAATATTATAGTTATGTGTGACAAGGTAAAATAAGATCAAAGGAAAATCATGGAATGCCGCACAATTTCTTATCAGTGCCATTTTCTTAGTGTTGTTGTTGCTTTTATTGTTTTTATTTCTTTTTTCGTGAAATATCAGAAGCCCTGTAAAAGTGCTGTAGGTGGATTATTGACCTGTGTTTCCTCCAGGTGACAGTCCTCTGTTCTGCTTGCGAGCCAACACATAAACAACGATGGAGATTACAAGAGACCAGCAAATCGTTGCTGTTGTGATGCCAATGAACGTCTCATAGACTAAAGCAACATGTACTCTAAAGTAAATGCAGGCTGCAAATCCAGTGACACTGAGTACCAAGGCCAAGAATCCTACATTTAATGGAGAGAATAGATGTCATTATGGCAAGTTCATACTTAAGTACTCAAATAAATTGTAAATTGAGATAATACGAGGTTGATTTGGGTGGTCTTTTTCATGTTTTTGGTCCAGAATCAAGAAGTCAAAGATGACATAATTTTTATACGTGTAAAAGAGAGCCACAACTTGGAAATCTCACATTAATCAAAGGAACATGGCACTACCTCCTGATCTGCAATGAAGATTTGTCCAACATATTATCTATTAACCTCTCAGTTTCACCGGAATGATTGCAAATGCATGTATGTACAAATAACTGTCGAATGCAGCTGAATATCCAAGTGTTGTCTATAAAAGTAAAATTACCATTCATTCTGTAATCAAGAGAAGTTCCATCAGCTAGGACTTGTCCCTTAACAACCTGAAATAAACAATTCCAGTTGCTGAAATAACAGGACACAAGATTAACGTTTCACCTTACTACATGCACAATACTGTAGCTCAGGTGGCACACAAAAATTGAGGACTACAGGATAAAGAATGAGCATGTTGGTCTCTCCAATTAGTTTTTGCACAAGTACAAAGCTAGACGTTTTGAAACTTAAATAAAGTTACAATAAAAGTGATTATACAATCAATGATGGAAACATTATTTTGTTGGCTAACTTATTGATACTACACAACCCTGGTGAAAAGTTCTTGGGACACTTATACATGTAGAAATTGGGTGCAAAAACGCACTTCACTGAATAAACTCTAATCTAGCTCTTAAAAAGGTGGTGGAGGTTGTTATAGCAAACAATTGCTGTCCC
>BLFK01000450.1:1707911-1720300 GCA_014634185.1 Astreopora myriophthalma | reverse complement strand
TTCTAGCTCCCCTCAATATCCAACACTGTGGAGACTGGCTCTATGCTCATGTCTTTTGCTTAAGGCTGTGCTCATATGTATGTTCCCCTGTTCTCACAGGTAAAAGCTCTGACATATCCTCACATAAAGATAAGCATAAGAGGAATGAACTTGTGGAGGCAGCCATGTGGCCAAGTGGTTACAGCACTCGACTTGTGGAGGCAGCATGGCCGAGTGGTCAGAACCCTGGGCCGGGTTGTTTGAAGCACGGTTAGTGCTAACTCTGGGTTAAGACTGATTAAAACCTATAGGTTGTCATGGTGTTTAACATGGATTAGCGCTAACTTTGTTTCGAACTCAGCCCTGGTCTTGAAATATGCACATGCCAGGTTCAAATTGCAGTCTGCCCACTACATGTAGCTGGGATTGTTCTAGGTGCATGTAGTCCCTGGTTTAACTCTTTGGCTGCTAAATAGCCAACTTGTCTGCTTCCCACCAGTTCAGTCACTCTTAACTCTATTATGCTCATTTGTTTTGTTTATTTCACTGTCCCTGAAAAAAAAAAACGCTTGAAGTGGAGTGGTCAATTAAGTATTCGGGAGCCTAAGCGATGGCATTTTTGACCAGCATAAGTCAGTCCGAAGAAAAGCATTTTCCCTTTCAAACTGCCTTGACACTACCAAATTTGCCCTGCTCAGCATCTTTATTCTTAAGCCAGTGACACACGCTTCAACATTTGATGATCAACAAATGTTGCAGCTTTTGTGGAATAAATGTTGAACAGTGTGTCATGCCATGCTAAAACGTTGAATGCTGTTGAACGCAGTTGAATGAAAATATAGGCAAGCTCTATCCCGTTCAACATGTTGTTGCAACATTTTTCAACAATTGTTCAGCAACAAAAGTTGCACTATGTTGAACCATGTGTCACCAGCTTAATAGAGACGATTTGGTAGAAGAATTAATTTGAGCAAAACCACTGCCCAAGTCAAGATGTCCACTTCCAGTTTACATAAGTGGCTCAAAAACGCCTTTGCTTAAGGGTAGTATTTATTTATTTGTAACTGGTTCGTTCTTCATATGGTTATGCTCATGTGACTGGCATTCTCATTATGCCTTTAAGCTGGTGACAGACCGCTCAACAATGTGCAACAATTGTTGCTCAACAAATGTCAAAGGATGTTGCAGCAACTTGTTGTCTCTATTTTCAGTCAACTGCATTCAGCGACGTTCAACATGTTGAATGGTCTGTTTCAATGTTCAACATGGCATGACACACTGCTCAACATTTCATTTGCAAGAAGCTGCAACATTTGTTGATCAACAAATGTTGAACCGTGTGACATCGCCTTTCACTCACTAAACCTCACCTTTCCAATAGGCAGCATGTAAATTATGGCCTGCAATATGATCCATCCATCGACAATCAAGTGACCCACATCGAAGAATGCACCTTTAAATCTCCATAACGGAGGAACTGATGGCATCTCACGGATTGAACAGGAGCCCCCAGTGCAGAATAGATAGGATCCTACCACGATTAGTGGCAATGCAATGATCATGAAGAACACGCCAACAGGCCCTCCAAACTCATAACCATGACTGCTTTTGATGAGTTTCACGTCTGTAGCTGAGAGCAACGCTTCTTTCTCTTCAGCAATAAGTTTCTTTGCGACCGAACGTGTGACACGCAGTGTAGTAGTTGCACTAGTGGAACTCTTTGAAGTGGTGGAAGTTTCTTCGACTTTCCTTTCGGCTGTTCGGCCTCGTCTCGGAGATCGCCGACTCGGTGTTACTACAACCTGTTGCGTTACTTGTTGAAGCACAGACTCTGCCGATGTTTTTGATGATGGAAGGAGCCCACGACTTCGTGCAGGGGAACGTGACCGCGAACGAGACCTCGTCCTTCCAGGCGATCTCGACCTTCTTCGAGCCGGACTTCGAGATGGTGAAGCCGAGCGGGAACGAAAGCGTGCCTCTTTCTACAACAACACACCGAGAAACATCAGGTAAGACGATATATCTACTTCAGCCTTCTTCGTTTGCTACACGTAACCCCCAAGGTTGAGGTTTATCCATCTGCGTGTCACATCGAAGACAATCAAAGTACGCGGACTTCGCAACGGAAATCGTGTTGACAGTAACTTATCAGGAGTTTTACATTTCACAAATTGCTAGTCACGAAATTAAAGACAACACTCAGATCCCAGTGAAATGACTCAAACTGCAGTACAATACTATTTTTTTAACACTGAGTTCTTTCTCCGTTAATCTTGAATAGGGTTATTGTGAAATTAAACAGACTTATTGAGTAAAATGGCGGGTACTAACCCAACTTTTAGTTAATAAAGATGACGTCCGCTTTCTCAACGATAAGCGAAGACGATGATACTTAGTTCACCTAAAATCTACTGGCTGGGTAACAAAATTATCACAGAACCAAAAGCATAATAGTCTTACATATACTTGTCGACTAGGCACTTCCGTTTTGTAGCCATCCTTGAAGTCAACGAGAACTGCAGATTTCCGAACATCAAGCACTGTAGCTTCGTAGTATTTTTTGCTTCCAGGCCACATAGCCCAAACCTTTTCTCCAACAGTTAAATTCCTGGACATCTCTCAAGCAACACCCGAGTGATTTCAACGTTTTCTCGTTGTATTCTTCTTCAAAAGGTACTCTAAGCCCTTTATGAAAGTTTTTAAGAATTTCATTCAAAACGAACAATAAGACAACGGCCACCATTTGTAGAGAGCGGGAATTGATGTGATTGGCTCCGCTTTCGAAAAACGTTTATATGATTGGTTACTCAGGATTTTGAACCACAGTAACTAGATCCCAGGCTATCCTCAGTATTTTTTTTTTTCAACCGGGAGTCGAGGGGGTGGGGAGAGGTGTGGTAATGGGCGTCATGCCACAGGTATACCTCTCCTGTTTGTACCTCAACTACGCCCCACGACCTGTCGGTTGTAAAATAAAACCCCTTTTCAAATAACATATTAAGCTCTTTTTAAAAGGTTTAAAGATTAAATCAGTAGACCTCATCGCCATTCTAGCACCCTCTTGTCGATTGGAAACCAAACATGGCATTAAGGTGAGTTCGTGTATGGGATTTTGGCCGACTGCAATTTTCAATTGAGTTAAGGCTCGGAGGAAGTTTACTGAAAAGTTTTGACGTTCAAATTATCATGTCGTCAAGGGCAACTTGTTCCCTTTATAACGGAAACGTTTCGAGCTTTTACGTCATTCAGCGATAAAGCAGCTGCTGCTCAGATAAGGAAATCAAACACTCATGCGCGAAATCTAACTCGTATTCCATTTTGACCATCTCCTTGCTTTATACTGTATTCCACCTTCACTTTGTAGTCCATAACTGAAAAAAATAGTGTGTTGAGCCTTGGCGTTGAGGCAGAAGTGCACCAAACCTTTGACAAACGTTTTATCGCTAAACGAGGTCAAAGTCCGAAACGTAGCAGACGTTCTCGGGGGAGGGGAAGGGAGAGGAAGGGAAAAAAACCGAGAGGGAAAAAACGAGAGGAAACTGGTTCTAGTTCCTGCTTTTTACCTCTCGGTTTGTTTCCGACAACGCCTGCTGCACGGTTATCATTATTTAACATAGGCGGTGAGGTAGATTTAGTGACCAACGGTCAGGCTTAGGGCTAGGGGTTTTGCCGGTGTGGATTGGCATTATTGCGGGCGCAGAAATCTACTTCACCCGTGTGTTATCTCATGCTGACCCTGCTGCACGGGCTAGTAGCAAGTTGCCTATTGTATACACGCATTGCGTATATATAGAGTGTGGTGTCCAGGACCTAGGGGAGGACCTTCCCGCCATGGGGAAGTAAATTTGTGTTTTCTTATTGCTTTGTTTCATTGCATTCTGTTACAATATTGCCCTTGACAACAATATTGCCCTTGACTTCCGTCACTTTCGTTTTCCTGCCCCTGTAAACGCTAGCATGACGAGTCAAACCACTAGTCCCGGGCTATCGGACATCACTTTCGTTGCTCCTTGGACCATTTCCTTGTATGGACTATTTCGTTATACGCTTTTTGTGGAGAACTCATCCAAATTTACTTTTACCCGGGCAATTTCGAAACCGGTACGAGGGACCGAGAGATTTACATTGCATCGGGTATTAATTCGGAACAGTCGGCATATATGTTAACATGCACACAAGAAGAATCTTTTATAGAAGCATGTCGCAGTTATGTAATATAAAACTAGACCGAGCTAAAGTTGCGTCGAGATTAGCAAACATTCTTAAACATAAAGACAAAAGTCTTACCGCATACACGCATTTGCACCCAAGCCTGGGTTAGGTAGAAAATAGGTGCGCAATGCCGCCCTACAGTGGCGGATCCAGACCTTGAACTAAGGGGGGGGGTGCTATCGCTTGTCCTGCCGGCTTTTCTTCCTTCTGCGTTTTTTCGTTTTTTTTTTCTTTTTTTGCCAAAATAAGGGGGAGCCCGGGCCCCCCGGGCCCCTCCCCTAAATCCGCCACTGCCCTAAAAATCTGCTTTGTGAGTTGCTGATTTTCCTGTTGAGGTACGAGAGGGAGCCCTCCAAAGCCTCGGGTTGTTTTTCGCCTTGTAGCCGAACGTCTCGAATATTCCTGTCCAGCGTTCCTATTGATGTTAGTAATAGCGCGAAATTTTAATAATTTAACGCAGATTGTTCCTCTCAATGTCATAAATAAACCCTATTCATGTAACAAGAATAGTCACTCGTAGGGTGTGTTTGTACTTGACTTACTTAAACTATCGGCAAAGACCCTCTGAAATTTCTTCCTGCTCCATGCACTGAAAAGAATCGCGCAAATCTTGTATAAAATTGAGCTGTTCTGGGTTAATTAACCATCAAACTTTCCTTGGCCGTTTTGCGGTACGTACGAACCTCTTTTGTTACAACTTACACACGAAATGCGCTCCTTCATTCTGCATTTATTTATTTAGATAAAATGTCTGCATAGTAATTAGTTAAGTTTTACGCATGCTCCACGATTACAAAGTTGCCAACATCATCATTTGATGTAATGGAAATCACCAGTGTCGTTAATTTTTTTTGTGATAGGTCAGGTATTTATCTTTTGTAAACGCCGAGGAGGATATATTGCAATTTTTCAAAAGGGACAACAAGAATTGAATCCTGAAGATTGTCAGTGAGAAATCTTTGCCTCAACTGTACCTGTTGGGGCTAATTACCTGAGGAAGTTGTTCGAAGTTAACCCTGTTCTCGTTCGTCTGTGATGGCCGTTCGCTCCGACCTTGTCATTGAAAAATCTCATGTTTTATTAAAGGTAAGGCATTTTCGTGCTAAAACCGCTATAATTGTTGTCGCAAAACTTGATACCAGTAAAAGTGAATTTCGAATTGTAGGTTTATAGTAATTCGTTCCGAAGGGATTATTTAAACTACTTTATTTAACTAGATATAGAATGCATGATTTTACGTACTCTAAATGGGGTCATTTTATTTTTAATGGCTTTACATTAACTCTACTTCAGTTAATGCAGATATTTTAAGCATTTCACGATTTTCGGTGAAATCGCCCAAGTCCTCTTTATATGAAACCTCATGTCTACACGATAAACTCTCGAAACTTTCCACAAATAAGAAAAATGCCTCTTCAAGTGGAAGGGATCTCTTTTTTATATTTTATGTTTAGAAAGAAACAGTACTTTAACGTCGCACAATTTATTATTAGGACTTGTGTCCTTGTTGGAATTTGTGGTTGTGACCGCCTTTTGAAGAACAAGGATAAGTCCAAATGACTAAATCGTCCTCGGGTTCACTGGGGAAGATTACAGAAATGATTACATATTCGGCACAAAGCGGGCTGCATCAAAACAATTTTAAATTTTCCTGTGATGTCGTAAATGCAACATAGCGAATGACTTTTAACTGACGACTAGAAATGACTGACAATTTTTTTAAGGTGAATACCAGTGAATTTGAATTCGTCATTTCCAAGAATTCACGCAGGATACATGTCACGAACTGGGCTTACAATTTCAGAAAATTTTCGGCTGTCGATGCCTCCTTGTAATTATAATCCCTTCATTTAAGACTAAATGTCGATTTTACGAGCGGTTCAGATCAAAGTGGGGATTTAAATACACAAAAACGTCCTTTTTTTCCCACGTTGTTCTATTATAGATCTTGAAGTTGTTAGTTTCAGGCGAGATTTGATCCCAAGCCAGGCGTGGAAGTCGTTAGGCCCGCACAGCATGCTAATAGTCCTGAAGTCATGAAACTTAAAGTTGTTGATTGGTTTATTGATTAATTAATCGAAAAAAGCCGTGAGCTACTTTGCATTTTGTCCCTGCCACTGCATGGGTGATGTCTTTTGTTAAGCCATAATGTGTAGGACGAAAACACCGTTGTTATTTACAAAAAAAAAGCCAAGACATCTGTTACGAAACAGCTGTTTTGCAATTTTCACGCGTAGAACATTCTTGAGTGTTACTCATTTCGCTTAGAATTTTCGCATTTTATTCCGTGAGACAACTTAGTTATTTAATTCGAATAAGAAGTACATCCTAGCGTTATGATAAGAACCTGTGGAAACAAATTATGGAAACAATTTAAGTTAAAGATACAACGGACAGTCGCAAATGAGGGGTACTAAGTAAAGTACTGGAAGAAGGCCGAAGGCCGAAGGCCGAAACGTCGCATTAAAGCCGGATCAGTCAGAAGTTTACTCCATTTTTCATCGTTTTACACTTATGTATGTATGTGTATATATATATATATATATATATATATATATATATATATATATATATATATTAAAAACTGAATCATTGGATAATGCAATTCAAGACTTTTCATTGGCTTAGCTATCATGGTATATGAGCTAATATACCATAACCTCCAAATATGGTAAGTGTGCGCGTCAGCTTAAATTTTTTTCCCTGAGGAAACAATGGGGACCGGCGAAAATCGCTTCGCGCCGGAGTTAAATGAAAAAGAAGTCCTTGAATTGTTACAAAACGCAACACCAGGGAGCACAAAGAGAGCCACAAAGTATGGCATGAAAATACTTCAAGGTAGCAACTTCTAAACTTTATTTTGACAATTTAAGCATCTGTGTTTGTAGTTTAATAATGCGAGGCAAAACAGTGCAAGTTGAAATTCGGGAATTTGTTGTTGAAATTTGTTGTTGAAAGTTGAAATTTGGGAAGATTTGTCTAATCTTGGTGGGGTTTTTAATAAAACAATTATACGCGCCTCGTTGGCTATCATCTCATATCCAACGCGCGCTCGTGGAATAATTGTTAAATATATTACTATTATTATTATTATTTTTATGTAGAATGTACAGGTGCCCCCCTAATATTAACAGAACCAGACTTCAGACACCAGGCACTAAATGCCCTGCACTGTGAAGAGTGCTGTAGGATCTTTAACACCACTGAGGTATACGACGAAGACAAGGCCGACAGCCATGAACTGAATTATAGCAGATATTGAGCTCACAGCCACCATGACGTCACCAGTTTTTTTTAAGGATGTCCTGCTTTTTCATCCGGCCGAAGTTTGAAGCCGCGACCTCCCGCACGGAGTTCCGGTGTTCTGCCAACTGAGCTAATTTATTGGCCGATATGTTTCTTGTATGTTTTGGTCCTTTTTAACGGGCGGCTTGGCTGTAAACAAAACTCTTTTTGCAATTAATTTTTGCAACAATTTCCCTCTTTTAATCAACAGATCGTTCTCCTCCATTTTATGGCGTGTCACTACAACATAGGTTCTCTTTCTGGTGTTCAGGCAGGTAAGAAGCTGAACAGAGATCGAGTAAGGGTCTTTCGGAATCATGGCTGTCAACAGAAGTGTAAAATACTCCGAATGTGAAGGCCCGGCTATTATTATCTTGAACGAACTTGGGACTTTCGGTTATATTTTCTTAGGTGAAGTGTTTGCTACTCGATGGAAAGTAAAATCGTATAAAAAACTGGCCTCAAACGGATACCTCAAACGGATGCCTCGAACGGATACCTCAGTGATATCAGTTCTTGGTGTTCATAGATTCTCTTTGGCAACTGGCGATTTAGCGTTGGGCCAACTATTTCTATGGGTGTTTTGTATTAGCTGTGATCAGTACAAAGCAGAATTCACTACTTCACTTTAGCGGAGAATTATATTTATTAGTCGAATCGTCGTCAGATTTTATAGTAGAGAGCTTACGTAACGACGGCATTGCTTTTCCTCACCAAACCCATTGTTTTGTGCTGTTCTCGTTCCCGTCGGCGTTCTCCTTTCGTACGCTCCCTATTTATAGTCACAAAGTAAGAGCTAGGACATGGCAGATCGTGGTTGCTTACGCTACTCCAGATTAGAAAGTGAGTCATTTGCTGTAACTAAATGCTAAGGGTGTACGAGTAACACGCGGAATGTTCGGTTTACCTGTTCTTTTGAGATTTATCCCGTTTTCGGAATGAGAGGAATAGGAACCTGTTTATTCTGCTTCCAATAGTAGAAAGAACGGAAAAATCGTGCGCGGTCGCCAAAATGTCAGCTTGGTCGTGTCCAGACTATTCCGAGCGCTAGTTCTCAGGTCATCTCCGCGATAACTATATTCCTTTTTCGGAGTAAGCGTTCTTTTGGAGAACCTTACTCTACTCATTCTGTCAATCCTAAACCAGAATAGGAATAGACAAAATATAAGAAGTCAAAATATAAGAAGGCATTGGAGTCACTTGAATTTTTCAAGTGCACATAGGAGACAATTGCTTAAATTGTCCAGAAAGTGTGAGGATCATTTCTTCAGTTCATGTCTAACCCGCACTTCATAATCATTTCTTTCAGACAAAATATAGTCTCAAAAGAATGCACCTTAAAACTGAATTAACAGGAAAACGAAGAATAAGGCAGACGACATTGACGGTGCTATTGTTGTTTTGTCTTGTAGCAGCACATGATTCTTGGCCTTTTGACAATTTAAATGATCATAATATTGATACACACGGAGATGTGACGAGCACTATCTCACCGGTAGGTAAAGGACTATACCTAGCAGGTTCAGATGGTACCTACGTCAACATTAAAGGCCACAAGGATGGTTGCATGAAAGATCCGTCAAAATGCGACATAACCATTGGGTTCTTTTTTAAGCACCGGCCGTACAAAGATAGGGAGATATTCTTCGGGAACAAAGACAATAACACTGACTTGTATAAAGGTATTAACATATACTGCGAACGGGATGAAAACGGTCACGTTAGAAACTACATGGTTGTTTACGGCAAGGAGAGGTATTGCACATACCACTTTCACTCATACTACGGCGTTTGGCAGTATATTGGGCTAATATGGGAGAAGGCCGGAAACCTGACGATCTACCGTGATGGATGGCTCGACCACGCGTACAAGTACGGAAACTGCGGCTCCAGCCAAAGTGGATTAAAGACAAGTAAAGATTATTATCTAGGCAGGAAGACCTTCCCCATTGCATACTACAAGGATTTGAACATCTGGTATTCCAAGCAAGAAAGACAAGTTCTTGATGATAAGTGGATTCAAGCATTTGGTAAGAACTTTGGTCTTGGAATGATGAATTTTTTGTTTTGTTTTGTTTTGTTGTTCTGCACTGACGTGGACCAGGAGCTTATAACTACGAACATGCAACGTCTTTGAGTTTGAGTCACGGTTCGTCCCGCTGAAGTTAATCCGGATTCTGGAATCCAACAAGTTTTTGCTTGTGGAATCCCGAATCCTAGGCTTTTGATTTCGGAATCCAGCTCTAGGAATGCGGAATTCCGCATAAGACTGGAATCCAACTACTTTTGGAATCTAGCGCGTGGAATCCAGAATGCAAAATCGCCTCCACTGGGATGGCGTGTAGAATCCAGTACTTAGAACCCGAAGTCTACATCGTGTAGTCCAGATTCCAAGACTGTCTCGGATTGCCTTAAATGGAGTGACACACCTTCAATCTTTCGATTAATTTCCCCGGGAAGTCAGATTCACATAGGAGCCTTGCTAGCCATAAGCCGTGCATAATTGTAAAATCATTACGCTTGGGGTCTGAGAATAGCCGCACGCGATAGAAGCATCTAAAGAAACAACAGAAACAATGAACCGTAACCTTAAAAACAATAGAGCTGCGTCCTAAACGGGTCCAATGAAATTAGAGGTTGTAAACAGCTGCGTGGTATCTGGTTTTGTCAGGAAATGGAATTAAAACCAGTCTAAAAACAGCTCTGTCTATGAAAACGCCGTAATGTTGACTCCGTATTAGAGCTGTACTCTCCTGGTTTTGGGTCCCTCCTCGTGCATACTCGGGGGAAAAATTCAGTCGAACCTGTAACTCTACGGAAAGTCAAGGATTGAAATCCACACGACCTAACCAACACTCTGGGTCTTTAAATAACTGAGTAGGAAGAGCCGCCTGCAAATCGTTAGGTCTTCTAGTTATCTCGGAAAAGGACGATAAAACGTGAGCCCCATCTTACAACATTCATTCATGAACTCTGAGGGACATAAGGAACCACACGCTCATACGCTTTTCGTTAAGTGCCCGTTGTGGTGTTTTATCTCAACTAAACATGAGTAAAGTATGGGACCGCAGTAATAAGCTACCCTTGTCGCGGTGACCATGCCGTATTCTGAACGGTGAACCTAATAAATAAGTCGACAGGTAAGCTAAGGCGTATTTTTCCTGTGTTTTTAGACAATGGTCCCGACACAGAAGTATCCTTGAAAATTAACTTTTGGGACTTGATCTATGATGCTTCAAAAGTCAACGACTGGATAACAAACTTCACGGATACCGTAAGACTAATATCATGTATAGCTAGAGCAAAATGGAGGGAAAAAAACTTTTTTTTCGTCGACGTCAAGTTTTATTTTACTCAGAGGTAATGAGGCTAGTTATTTCAGTATAGAGCAGATCCTGAACGGACAATTGAGGATGACTTCCTTAAGGGCGTAGTTGAGCTGAGCTGATCATGAGTTATCTTGATGTGCAAGGCACGAAATATAAAAGTATTACCAGAAGCTGGGATGGGAAAAAATTCTCTCTAATCATACTGTTTTGTGTATACTTGTTTTTTTAAATAATCCACCGTTTCATTTCAGTTACATACCAGCACATAAATATTTGCTAACTGTATCGCTGGTAGGAGATCTTTGCAATCTCATTTTCTGAGACGATCTCCTCAGTTCATTAATTTGATTTTAGAAAGAGCAGATGGAATTATTTCCTAATTCTATCACTAACGCAGGTCAACAAAACTTGTATATACTGTCAAAGAATCTAATTTACTTTGTACATAATTTTTTTAAAAATTTCGTAAAAGATCTGATCTTTTTGCTCTGACTGACTGGAGCCAGCGGGGAGCTCTCCCCAAATCCCTTAGCTTTTCACCGCGTGCTCCCTATATAGCTACAACAAATTTTATTGAACAATTATTCCACGAGCCCGCGTTGGATACGACTGATGTGGTAAATAGCCAGTGAGACGAATGGCGCCGTCTACAACAATCTCGCTTTCAACAAGTGCGAATGGAGTAATTGTTTTATTAAATTCTTAACGTTCCGTTCATTTTTGTCGACGAAACTTGTCTTCCCGGCGAGCTAAGCTAGAGCAACATTTACCGGACTCGTTATTCCATATAAGGTCAAACATAGGTATAATGGCTAATAACCCAGATCCAATAAGCCAATGAGAAAGCTGGAAATGCATTATCCAGGCTTGAGAATGTAATAATTTCCAATAACCTAGTGGAACCCGTTCTCACGCTAATATATTCGAGGACTATTTAAGAAACTGCTAGTGCCACTAAATTTTACCCGAGATTTCAAACTACAAGAAGTTGGTATAGTTTTTATTAAAGGAAAAACTCTTTGGACTGCCTTACTCCCATTACAGGTACGCGAGGTGTACCGCGACCATGCCGCCTTTTTGAACGTTTCACAGGTGTCGATGAGTGACAGGTGAGGAAGTTTTAGCTCTATTTTTTTTCCGAGAATGTTGTAACGGTGTCAAGCTGTTTGATATGGGAAAGACAGGCTTCCCCAAGATCGTTGTTGGTGTTCGTTGCAAACGCAACGGCTGGAGCATCATCAAAGCATATTTACAACCAAGTTTCTCGTGGTTTGTCTGGCGTCCGACACCGTTGTCAACACCAATAATAAAAAAACAAACATAGTTGCAACAATTGTATCAAGTGCTAGTGGGACCGCAGCCAATTTTGCTATTTCTATGGCACTTTGTTTAGCAATGGTTAATATGCTCGTCGGAGTTAAACTTGGGGTCTGTGACTGTTCATAACAAAACACGGTTTTAGATAACGTACGCTAGCGAATTTCAAAGCTGCAACCACTTGAAAAAATACTTGAGACAAAGTCCCTTATTTTGGGGGCTTGAATGAGGTCTCCATGATCTTCTGCCTTGCAACCCCCCCCCCCC
>BLFK01000450.1:1665800-1707556 GCA_014634185.1 Astreopora myriophthalma | reverse complement strand
CCCCCCCCCCCCCCCCCGTTACAGGTCCAGCTCCTAATTAACAAAAATAAGTTCTGTGCTGTACCAAAGGCAATGACTGCTTAATATTTGGAAGTGTGGTTTATACCTGTTACAAATTTCCCTGTCTATGAGCCTCTAAGCTCCTCCCCCCTCCTTCTTCACCGGTTAAAGCTGACCCAAAAGCTCTTGCGAACTTGTTTCAGCTCAGAGCAAGAGCCATTAGGAGTGGCCAGGCTCTACATCCGGAATTGCATTATTCGTTTTACTTTGCACGCAAATAAAAACTCATTTTTATAGGAAAGGCCTCGCGTCGTCAAACCAAAACCAAAGTGATTGAGCCAATCAATCAATGACGTTCTGAAGGAATTACATCCTTCAGCCAACCATAAATGGAAGTAAATCAAGACAGGGTTTTACTAGCCAATCAGAACTAAAGTGAACAAAGGCAGCCGGCAGCAAACGCGGGAAAACGAGAGTGACTTTAGTGATAGGTTGAAACGTTCGCGCATGTTTTCTGAACGCCATAGAAAGAGCAAATTAAACCAAAACAAAACGAAACCGATTGCGTAATTGCTTATTGCAAACTGCTCTAACTTACCGATTTCGCCAGTTATTTGTCAGGTTCCAAAAAATCATGCTGCTATCAGCATCCACCACGACAAAATCCGCGTAGCAATGGACTCTGTGGAAACTGCAGTGCATGAGGATTACCTCTATTGCTACCGAGTGCTGTTCAAAAAACTTGACGCTCCCGATTCCGAGTGGAGGCAAGTATGTCACCGAAGAAATCCACCGCTTTCCAGATGGGTATCTGGACTAACTCCACACACCAACTACAGCTTTCGTGTTATGGCTGCATCGTTTCAATCTGAAGGTGTGGTCTCAAAAGCTATTCGAGCCAAGACGCTTGAGTATTGTAAGTAAAATCATCGGTACACTACTCACTCCTCTACTTCGTTTTTCTGTGAGGTTGATCTTTATTTGTCCTACTGTGCTCCACTCCCACCCCTCCCGTCTCCTCTCCCTGTTCCCTCTCCTCTCCCCCCTTATTTCAATGCCGGAGACAATCAGGAATATAAGTACGGGGTTCGTACGGGTCGTGGAAATTCTTGAAAAGTGCTGGAATACATCAGAGCTTTTTCCTGGACTGGAAAGTCCTGGAAAATGACAGTGGTTCCTGAAAAGTGCTGGAAATCTGTAAACGCAAACTCTAACCATAACTTTAGCAAGCATTCGGATGCTTCTGTTGTGAATTTTTCCAGGGACTATAGACGAAATGCAGGCCTAGAAAAGTGCCCAAAAAGTCTCGGAAAAGTCCTGGAAAATTGATTGTGCAAAGCGGGTACGAAGACTGAAGTATATTAAAGGCGGTTTAGAGGGAGTCGTGCAAATTCCTATTTCGTAACAACATGAATTACCCTCATAACGAGACCGCAGACAAGAACTGGCCGGTAGTAAGACCGAATTCATAAATGGCGGCTAATAGATTATTCTGTTCTCTTTATGCTAGTGTTCCTCTCCAGCCTCGTTAGCGTGTAAAAATTGAAAAGAATTTTTGCTTTGAGAAGAGGATAGTGAGGATAATGAGCATAAAGAAAAAAAAATCTATTACCCGCCATTTATGAATTCGTATATAATCCAGTATTTTATCTCGTGTTTTCCTCAGATCCTGGCGCCCCGCCCCAGTCTCTCGTGGCTTACAATACGAGCTTTTCCAGTCTACATGCCTACTGGGAAGAGGTAGAAAAGAGCAAACATTACGGGATCATGCTGGGATACAAGGTGTCAATCTTCAAGTGCACAAATCAAGGGTTTGAACGCCTTGAAAATCGAAATTATACTGTGTCTGTTCTCCAGACCAACTTCACTGGACTTGAGCCTTTCACGACGTACAAGATAGAAGTGTTGGGGTTTAACGGTGTTGGAGATGGGCCTGTTAAAGCTGTGCTAGTTTGGATAGGAGAATCGTGTTAGTGTATTTGTTTTGCAGTATATGCTGAAATTAAAATTCCAGTAACAGAATAAGAAAGGCAACTATATCTAGATAAACTGTAACCCATTTACAAACTGGCTGACTGACTGATTTGAACAGGATAGAGCTTGTCTCTATTTCCGTTCAACTGCGTTTAACAACGTTCAATATGTTGAACAGCCTATTTCAACATTCAACGTGACACTGTCCAACATTTCTTGTACCAGATCTGCAACCGATTTCTCGATCGTCAAATGTTGAACCGTGTGTCATCGGCTTAACTTTCATTTCTTTGTTACACTTTAAGATCCGTCCAAGCCTCCCGATGCCTTCAAAGTTGTCCATCAAGGTTCTACAAAACTCATCGCCTTCTGGAATGAGGTGCCTGAATGTTATCGATTAGGAATTATTCGCGGTTATCACGTGACATTGACTGATCCTGGCAACGCGTCAATGACCGTTACAGTAACAACTACGGAATTGTTTCAACTTTTCACCAATCTTAGAAAGTTCCATGTTTACAACGTGACAGTGGACGCGTTTACGTCCGAAGGCGTTGGACCCAAAAATTTCACTCTAGCTTCTACGGACCAGGATGGTAAAGTTTATGTTGTTATGCTCTTATGACAGACATTTTAAGTGCTCTCGTGCCACTTTCTCGATAAGCCAACCACAAGCACATTAAAAACCAACTGCATGTCGCACCCGTTTTCCCAATCTTTTACATTTATGTGGGTTGCATATATTTTAACAGCCCATGAGTGGAGTTTAGCTTTCCCTGTGGGCCGTCAGCAAGGCACAGAAGCAGATGTATCTATTCTTAGCTCGCCCTTTCCGATAATTAAACCAGGTTAACCACTCGATACGGCTTTTTCACTGGCAGCCGTTCTTAGTCCCGAGGGACCGAAAAACATTGTTTTGCCCCACCGAAACTCGTTCCCAAACTTATCAACTCCAGGCTTGGGCTTCGGGATTTATTATTCCTGTCCAACAAGACTGCCGTGTACAAAAGTTCATGGGTTCGTGATGACGTCACGTCATTGCTTTGAATACAGTCGATTCGGCGGGAAATAACTAATAATTTTGCGGATTATGCTAAGCCCTTAAAGAGCTAGAATAGCTCTCGACTAGTGCCTTGAAAATATCTTAAGCTTCTTTCGTGCTATGTCCTAGCCCAGGTTTCGTCTACACCCCGTCATATGTGAGATGAGTACAGTTTGTCGGTTCTCTGAGAGGTTTTTCTCTGTGTTCTCCTATTTTCCCCTCTCCACAAAAACTAACACTTTATTTTCTATAAGTTGATTGAGTTGATTTAATTTCCCCAAACAGTGTTCCAGCGCTAAATCTTCTGTCCAATAAAGTTCACTTTTCTTACCATCCTTTCAGTTCCAGATGCGCCGCCACAAAATGTCAGCGGTCATAACATAAGTAAATCCGAAATCTTTGTAGCGTGGGAGCCAGTTCCAAGTGAGAAAGTAAACGGCATTCTTACACAACACAACGTTTCTTTCTTGGAGATAAACGGAAGTCACTCCGGACACAAAACATTCAACGCATCTACTTTTGAGGCTGTGATAGATGGCTTAAAGCCTTTCACGTGGTACTCCATTAGCGTGAGTGGTGCGACTGTCAAGGGGTTTGGTCCATTTAGTGCGGCTATCAGTGTGAAAACAGAAGAAGAAGGTTGGTCAATTTACTGAACAAGAGTTAGGGGTCTTTCGCAACGAGGACAGCAACAGTAACGAGAAGGTCACTTCAAAACAGAAGTTGACTTTATTGTAATCACTTCCCGACAGAGGACTTCTGTTCGCGATTACTTCAACTCTTTCATATGTAAAATGTGTCTGTTATCTAAAAATGAGACTGGTATAAGCAGCGTTCTAGTTTGGAGAGAGAAAGAAAAATTCACCGTCGTGTGCTCACGGTTTCCCCAAGCCGCTGAATTATGTCATTTGACGTTGCTGTTTTGAATAGGACGACAAAGAAATGTACCAGATTGTGAAACGCTTGTGTACAGCGTGCAGAACAATTGTTTTTACTAATTAAACATGTAATTTTGCGCAGTTACCGTCCTCGTTGTTAAACCTCCCTAATAATTCGCTAAATGTGCCGCTAAGCGCGGTTGTTCATCTATTGAAAGGAGCCTGTTCACTCACGTGACAGCGGGTAGGGTTTTTTAACGAAACGAAAGAGTTCAGATAAGGGGCACCAAGATGGCTGCAGTGACGTACATGGTATAACACTCTGTGCGTTATCGAGTTGTGGCGGTTTTGGAGTTGAGTCAATTTTGAGTGAGTTAGATAAATATGCATACACATTGTAGGACGCGTTGCGCAACCAAAGAAACCTCACGGAGGATTCTCGTCGTCATTTCCTCTGCTAGCAGGTTACAAAAATTGCTTTGCGGTCGTAAACTGCCCCCTCCAAAAAAAAGAAAAACAGACAGTGTTGACTTAAGCCTGTGTACATCCGCCTGCTCCCGTTCATTGACGCGCTTAGAGCGTTTTTGGTACGATGGATCAACATTGCAAAGGCGTTGGGGGTTCCAGCACCCGGCGAATGGCCTGACTTCTGGCTGTATGTGTGTCATGCTCAGAAGCCCTGCAAACTAATCTAGTCAGGCGGCCCATTCTCCTCAGATATTTTAAGACCTCAAAGGTTTGAACCCACGATCTCCCGGACCAAAGTCCCTGGGCGCTCCGACCGCTGACCGGAATTTGCAATAAACAACGAGAACAAACGGACAAAACTCTAACGTCAAATGAACCGCCGAACTGGCCGTTTTTCTCCACCAAGGACAGAAACTACCCAGGATTCCCATGGGACTTATAATTAGCAAAATAGTCTATTGATAAGGATCCTAATGCTCTTGCGATTGGGCCCACTGGTCGGCTCTGTTCGCTTGTAAAATGCCTTTGTGGCACGCACGCAGTTGAATAACATAAACGAGAAATTTTGCCAGGATTTGCTCCTTGATCATTATCGGTCAAGGTTATTGAACAGATTGATTCACGCAGGTGTTAGGTCTGAATGGACTTTCACTTGACTAACATGTTTCGATTTCTTCAGCTCCCCAGGTATCACCCACAAAATTCCAAGGCCTTAACTCAAGCTCGACATCGATTGCTTTGAGCTGGGAATCAATTCCACAGAACCAAGTCGCCGGAGTTCTGCGATATTTTTATATCACCTATCGCCAGTTAAACACCGACGATAACACGACACACACCGTCAAAGTGCCAGTTACTAATGTCTCCTTTGAGATAACCAATCTACGAAAATACACCAACTACAGTGTCGCGATCAAAGGAGCGACGAAATTCCTTGGGATAAACACACAGCCGATCGTAATCTCTACTGATGAAGACGGTGAGTCAAATATTAATTATTGTTGTTGTTGCTGTTTGTTGTTGTTTGTTGTTGTTGTTGTTGTTTTTGCTGTTTGTTGTTGTTGTTTTTGCTGTTTGTTGTTGTCGTTGTTGCTGTTTGTTATTGTTGTTGTGGTGGTGGTGGTGATGTTGGTGGTGTTTTGCCGATGCCGGAACCTTAAAGAAACCTTCATTGGGAGTATTTCTTCATAATGCCAAAATTCTAAGAGCCCGAAGAAATTTTAGGTGACGGGAAAAAAATACTCAATTAAGCGAAGTAGATCTAGAGAACAATTATTGTAATGCACCTATCCCCAACCCAAGCCCGGGGCTTAACATTGATAGGGGGTTACCCACGGGAAACTGACTCAGATAGGGATTGCCCTGGATAGGAAGTTTGACACGTACGCATTGCCCGTCATTATCAAGTCAAGAAATCATATGTTGAGAACACTGAAAACATGAATAAATATGAGGAAAGCCAAACCCATACCTTTGCAATGAGGTTATCAGACTGCGTATTTATAACAGGCGTGAAGGCTCTTTGATGAGCACATTTTCGTAAAAGGGGCAATCAAAGTCACCATTCACTTAATTTTCTCTCAGTCCCTAGCGTTCCTCCTCAAAACGTAACGGCCCAAAACTCAAGCTCCACGAAAATTTGCGTGCATTGGGAACCAATCCCCAAAGATTTCATCCACGGAATTCTTCGCGGAATTCGACTTCTTTACCGTCCAGCTTCCAGAGACAACAGTATACTGTTCAGGTCCCGCTCAAGGCGAGCTGTGGAGGAGGACTGGTCCACGTACACGAACATCACGTTGCCCCCCAACGCAACGTCGTATGAACTGGCAACCTTGAAAAAATTCACTAACTACACAATCGTAATTGTGGGGTTTACATCGAAGGGAGATGGAAATTTCAGTCAACGATTTGTTGTGTCGACAGATGAGGACAGTAAGTGTGAATCGTGGAAAATAATAAGATTGCAGCTAGGTCCCTTGCCGTACACTCTTGGGAATGGCGCCATGTAGGGTTCATTCTTTTGGGGATATTCTCTTTATCCCTTTTCCGGTTTAAGATTAACCGAATAACTAGATTTAAGTTTCCCAAAAGGACGCGTTTTCCGAAAACGAAATTGCATGACCTGAAAACTAACGCTCGGAGTAGTCTGGAGACAACTAAGACTGACATTTCGGCGGCCGCGCACGATTTTCGCGCCAAAATCTCCCCCAAAGAACGCTTACTCTGTGTACTCCGAGTAAACCGAAATCTGGTTGTTCCCTTAATTCTGCTGTCGGCAGCGGAATAAACAGAATCCTATCCCGTTCGTTCCGAAAAGAAGTCCTAAGAGAAAATGTAAACCAAACATTCTTTGTATTTTTCTTCCGGAAAGGTCTAAAAAGAATGCACCCGTAAAAGTCATTTTCATCGTCATAATTAACTGGAACTAAAACTGAACTTAGACTTGAAGGTCTGTTGAATATAACACTTTTCCTGGTCGACGTAATATTATAAAAGTTGTGAAGGATACTGCAACGCATGCTTTCATGGCTAGCCTGACACTGTTCCAATGAATCTCTTGACAGAAACCAAACATACATATCTCAGACCAGCCATGAAAATATGCATCGGCGTAATATTGAGAGGAAAATAAATGTCGTCTGAGGCAAAAGAGAATACGAAAGAATCGGAATAATTCACGATTTGGTTTTGCTAGCCAATCAGAACTGCTCTGTTATTCTGTAGTTCCCAGCAAGCCACCGTCAGCATTTTCACCTTTGTCGCACAGTGGAGCATTTTCAATGGAGGTGACCTGGGGCCAAGTTCCCGATGGATTTGTTCACGGCATATTACTCGGTTATCGAATATATATATGGAAACTACGAGAAGCAGAACAAGACTCCTCCTCGCAGACTCGAGTGGTCACTATTGGACGCGACGTTCACGAAACAACCATCAAACTTCTCACCAATTTCGCGATCTATAACTTGGAAATGACCGCTTTCACGATAAAAGGCGAAGGGCCGAGATCAGCGATTAAAGAGGCATGTAAGTTGAATAAGCCAGCCATCCAAGGTAATTCTGTGTGATAAAAATGGTCTAAATAGTCGACAAAGCGACAAGAACAAACGGCGAGAGTTCATAAGAGTTCAAACTAATTTCTAAGAGACCATTAGGGTCACCAATCACAGGAAGAAAAAGGAAACTCGAACAGAAATCTGATTCTAAGCGTGCGCAATCCAGAATAGGCTCGATTACCAGCCGCTGTTCGGGAAAATGAGCCCGCACTCGGGGGGATGAGTGCGGGCTCATTTTCCCGAACAGCGGCTGGAAATCGAGCCTAAATCCAGAACTTTCCGATGGATACGTAGCACCAGGAGCCCAATGGGGGACTTGTAGAACAAAAACTCTGGGTAGTAGATTGTTTAAACCGCCGATTTTACAATTCTTAAACTTTCCATTTTAATCTCTTTTAGCCACCTGTAAATGCCCTTCAGTGTTCAACACCACGTGGTACCATTTCCCGCCATACATCAGTTTCCACAATGGCGTAACGGGTGGATTCATTCCGGAAATCTTAGACCTTGCAGTACAGGCCTGTTGCAGCGACTGTACACGGGCTGACGGCAAATCCTTGTCCACTGTTAATTTTGAGCTCGATGGGAAAGGTAATGCGGCGAGAAAGTCCGGTGTCAAAGACCTGATAGGCAGTATTGATTCGAGTACGGATTTCAGTGTCCCCATGAATGGCTACGAAGGACAGACGCACTATTCCCTGTTTCGCTACGTAAAGTTAGCTGAGTCTCCTGGAGTGGCTTTCTTGACTGTGATGGAGGAGACGAGTAAGGTGGCCGCTATAACTAATATGTTCTTTTACTCGTGGCCTCTCTTGCTCCTGTTGTTCATTATGATGGTGCTGGCTGGAATAATCATGTCGCTCCTGGTAAGTGTGAAAAACTCCATGGGGGAGCTGTTTCCCGTGGGAAAGACGGTGGCGGGGAGGAGGAGGAGGAGCGAGGAATGAGTTTGATAGGGGAGTGTGGCGTCATACAGAAAGCGAATCAGAATTGTTTTCAGAGCCTCCAAAATGGTTTGGCAATGACTTTAGGTTAGCAATATGCCCTTGGTAATTCGCTAAAATTTTTGCGGTTACAGTATCTCAAAACTCTTTTCCGTTGGCGAAATGTCCGAAAGTTTGTAATTCGGAAAGGTGACGGAAAAGCGAAGGTTGCAGTCGTTGTCTTATTATTCTTGTGAGAGGCATTTTCCCCTTGGGCCTTCGAACGAGGTATCGATTGAAATGTCGAAGCTGGGTTCCATGTATTGCCTACTGCGGCGTGTGTCTTCGCAGGTAACCTATCGCTGAATTGGCAATGATTTTGTGCCCTTTTGTGTAATTATTTTGTGCTAGCGGGTGTTCTTTGAGCAATGGGTAGATTCTGTTGAGAGGTTGAAAAAAAAAAAGAAAAACGTCATGGGCACTTCAACTAATCAAAAAAGCAAAACCAAAACCAACGGTGAGTTGTCCAGAAGTGGTTTCCCGCGCTTAGTGCCGTTTTGCCGCTTACACGTCCTTGGTTTAAGTTCTGATTGGTGCATCAACTTTCGTTCGTCTGTTGCGATTTGCCATATTTTAAATTACTTCAGAAACCGTTCTTTTAAGTCACTCGACGTCATATGACGTCATGGCGGCCACTCTGGTGTCGCAAGCTAATCTTTCGGGAATTGAACGCCATACTTTTATGCAAATGATCGTTGATGACGCGGTGTACCACTCTATTATAAGACATCCCTGAGCTTTAAGGAATTGAAGTCAACAACTATAATGTTGCTATCAACTCTTTGGTTTCGTCAGTCGACCTTTGCTTCTATTTCCTTTGTCAGGAAACTCAACCAGGGAAAGGTGAAGTCCCAAAATCGTTTCTTCACGGGGCCTATGAGGGATTTTGGTGGGCCTTCGTTACTTCGAGTACCGTGGGGTGAGTGCATATATATGTGTGTGTGTGTGTGCAACAGGCCTTTCTGATTGACAGATACTGCTCGATTCTAAAATCATGTGTGCTGCCAGGATGGCCAATAAGACTCGAGACTTTTGTATTGTTATATGTTCTGTTCTTTGAACTCTTCCTAAGTCTAAACACCATGACATATATTTGGCTTTTGTCCTCGAGATTTTCACTTTTGTGCGCAGCGTAAGTGATGTGATGTTAACAAAAACTGGCAGTGATATTTTCAACAAGGAGTAACAGGTTGTTACTTCATACTACAAAGACCGAGTCCAACAGGGTCCATTGATCCATGGAGGAAGTGTCAACCATTTTTCCATTTCGTGGGCCTCTCGGTTGTCTTCCTTAATCACATTTCACTCCATAAACCCATACTTAGCTTAATCGTGCCTTAAACAAATCGATCAGCATAGGCCCCCTTGCAGGATTTAGTCACGTACCTGGATATCTTTGGTATGCCATGATAGTCCTTGGAGGCAAGCGTTCCAGATCCGGCTCCAGAGAGTCATAAACTTTTTTCATAATGGCGGCCAAAGAAAATATCCTTTTGTTTTAATGCCAATAAACCTTTCTAGCTTCGCCAGGACGTGCAAAATTCAAAATAATTTTTATTCTAAAAGTAGGCCACTATGGGTCTTCTTTACATATATAAAAAAGAACAATAAATTGGCTGCCATTTACGAAAGTGGTCTATTGTGTGTAGATTTCAGAGAGAAAATAGTCTTTTCGTAGCACTTTTCTTATTTGCTCCGGTGGACAATTTTTAGCTTATGTCATTTGGATGCTAATGATCACTACTATTTCAGGTACGGTGACCGTTGTCCAAAAGACGTGGCATCACGTCTCTTCGGCATTGTTTGGACCTTGTGCGGATTAGTTGTTACCGGTGTGTTAATAGGGTCAATTGCCACGGAACTGACTGATTTTGGTTATGCAGGACCCTACATATCTCTCTATGGTACAGAGGTAAGCCTTCTTATCGTTTACTTCCAAACTGAACGCGCATTTCTATGGATGATACTACAACAGAACATCGTTTATGCCACTACTGACGCGGTTAAACCATCAGGTTTTTGGAGGGAACAATCATGGCATAAGCTCTGTTACGTTTAAGCCAATATTTTCCAAAGAACTGCGTGGCCGCAATGCGTGCTTGATCGCAGTCGTTCTGAGATCTCACAGGAAGCTGAAGTATTTCGAAAGAAGTTCTAAAGAATCTGCCTTCGTGGCAAGTGAAGTGCAAAATTTGAATGTGGATTGAGTTTATAAGATTAATTAATTCAGTGACCAACGCAAAACTTAGGAAATTTGCTATTTGCATTCAGTGTTTGACCTACATGCTGTTTGCAAGATCACGCGATGGCAAAATTGTCGCTAAAGTAAAACATGTCGGAGACAATTCCTCAATCTCTCCTTGTTCTTCCCGCTCGCACGAAACAGTATTTGGAGCGGGGAGTTCTTCTGTGTGTACCATCTTTATTTAGTATCACCCAACTAGTGAACTAATGCAAATCCTGTATTTTCATTAACTACGCTACTAGAGGACTATTAGAAATAGTCCTCGACTAGCGAAAAGCGTGACGCTTTCTTTCGTTGTATTCACAAATAAATATTTCTTCAATTTGCATTTGCCAACTTTATTATTGCCTTTTCTGTCCGACTAGTTGGGTGATACTAAAACAATTAGACCCTTCGCCCTCAAGGACCACGGGTCAATAGCCCATGAGGCGTCGTCTCATCATTTGTGGGCTATTGACACGTAGCCCTTGCGGGCTACGGGTCTAATTGTTAAATAATTGACGTTTTGATGTACGGTGCATTTCATTAGGAACCTTTAGATTGCAGTACGAGTACGACTACGACTACAAGTTTTCCGTTCTGAGCACGCGCAATAGGTTTGGAAGTCGAAATTTTTCCAAGTGCGCGTGCTCAGAACGGAAAACTCGTACTCCAATCTAAAGGTCCCTATTCTTTACTTATGGACTCCTGCTTTGCTTCATCGTTTGACCAGAGGCTGTTGCTTCTAGGTTGCAGCTATCGTAAACAACTCTGATTTTCGACTGGGGATACGCAAAAACGCCAAAGTGAACAGAGGTAAAATGACAATGCTAAATGACCTACAGCTTTACAATGAAGTGATGAATCAGTTCATACGTAAGTAGTAATGCGGGCGTACTCGTTTAGTGCTCCGAACAGGAGTCGAACCAATGGCCTTCGATTAGTTGTTCGAATGCTGTGCCACCGACCTACAGGAGACACTTGGGAAAGGGCAAAGAATTGGAAGTTTGCTTGGAAGAATTTTGTGATTCCTTCCTTGCAAGCAGGGAAACTTTCCGTATGAGTTTTAATACCATTTTAAGATTCAGAGTAAACGACAACAATTTTCTTTGGAATTAACTGGTGTTTATGAACTTCCGCGGAAGCTCTACGTTTGATTTTCGTCCATTTTTACACATTTTACACTCAGAACTTAAAGCACTCATTTCAATCATTTTACAATCAAAGCTTAAAACCTGCAACGGACAAAAACTGTTCTCCGAGACAGGGTCCTATTTTACCCAGAGAAAGCAGCCATTTTTGAGGTGATTCTCAGTATTTGCTCTGAATTTTCCCCAATTGGAACACCACATTTTAATTTGGAAGGCGTTGGTGGCACTAGACTACTCGTTCTCGTTTTCTATGATTCAATATAGATACTATGAAATAGCGAATTTGGCATTATTCAGCTTGCTTAACTGCTTGAGGCGAGCTCAACAACAACAACATAAAGCTTTTAATATTTTCCCTTGCAAACGCCAAACAAAATTTGCATGCAATGAAATAAGTTCAGTTAGCGAAAAGGGTAATTAGCTTCCTGCAATGAAGAGGGAATAAAGAACTAGGAAGTTCATCTCTCCGCCATTTTTGTCTCTTCAACTGACCGTCTTAATTTTCATAATGGAAGACTCGTGTGCGGTTTTCAAATCCTATGTCGGACTCTCAGTGAATTGCCATTAAATTCAGTCTAAAAGTAACTAGAGCTGATAAAACACCCTAAAACAAATATTTTCAGTATTCGAATTTCCAGTATTCGGCCACATCGTTTGTGGAAACTGCCTCTTCTTTTTGTCAATTAAAGTCGTTTTTGACTCCTGGATTTTCATTTCAGTACGTGACTACACAACGTATGAGCAGATAAGCCAAGCCTTAGCGAACATAGAGGTCAAGGGAGCACTGGTTGATCTCTATGTTTTATCGACCCATAAACACCTGTTTGAAGATCCTCGCTTCAGGATTGTTCGCGTCTATGACTACAAAGCCAGTTACGGTGTGGTGCTGGCTGGCCACTCCATGAAGCTTCATGAATGCTTCACGAGGAAAATCAAGGAAGATGCCGCTAACGTGTTCCAGAGCATTGAGGAAAATGTAAAGATATTAAAGGTAACGCTATGCGATCCTTGAGACCCGTCTATTTCTGGGCTACCAACAGACTGTGCGCTTGACATTTTCACGGCTTGATGGAATGCCAGCCCTTAGAAGGTGCCCTTAGCAGCCGCTATCAGTCCATACATGATCTCGCCTCCCCACCCAACCGTTTATATATGATATGAATAAAGGAACGAATGATTCAGACCAGACGCTACGAGTAGTCACAGCCAGCTGGGTCCATTAAGTTCCTTGTAGTTCTTTAACCTCCCACAGAATCAAGTAGATCCCCGAGTGTTGGTCCGGCTGAGGCTTGAACCCACGAACGGTAGTCGGGTTTTCTACCAACTGAGCCAACCATTCGTTCGTCGAACATAGATCGGAAGTTGTGCGAATATCGGAAGCAAAAACAGAATTGACCTGGAGGCTCTTGAGATGGTTCCAAAACTCGAACCAACCTCAGTTGAGAAATTTGATTGCGAGAGACTGATAACAAGAACGCCTTCAATGACAATGGCCACTGATGTGAGCATGCGTGGAGCACTCTAAATTTGTTACCCCCGCTCGCCATTTCTGGACCTGAGGAAGTCTTAAGCCTTGTTCAATGAAAATTTGATTTCGTTTTGACATGCCAGAAGGACATTTATTATATCTCTCAGACAGAACGCGCGCTATGATTGGCCAATTTAGCGGGCCGTATTCTACAGTACGGCCCGCTAAATTTCAGGGTGTGCTTTCCCGTTCGCTTCGTTTACCAAGAGGTATAATAAATATCTTACTAACCTCGTTTTCTCGGGCCATACTGTAAGTTACGGCTCCTTGTTTTTTTCCGGTTCAAGAATAGTTAGTTCGCCTTCGGCGAATAATTCAGTGTTAAATATTTAAGCATTAGAGGACTTTTTCCGTGGGCGGGTGGGAGAATTGGAGACAGTCATGCAAACCCGAGACGCAGTCGAGGGTTTGCATAACTGTCGAGAGTGTTTAGATGAGGCTATGTAAACACGGGAAAAAAGTACTCTATTGCTTTTATAAAATATTCTAAAAAATAATTCGACAAATGAAGGAAAATGCTGGGTTTTTTTTTACTTCTTGATTGAAACAGATTTTCTTGATACACGCTCATATTTCCTACCAGCCAATACAAATGCGCGTCTGACAACACATAACCAATCAAAATTCGTGTGATGTCACAACCGTGTTTACATACTCTCATCTAAACACAGCTACTGACCAATGAGAGCGCGCGTACTATCTTAATTATTTTATAAATACATGGTGTGCCATCTTTTTGAGTCTCTTACCGACAGGAACCAGACGATAGTCCAGGCGAGCAGCAGTCCACACACCTATTCGATGCCAGTTCGCCAACGTTTATCACCTCAGTTATCGTTGTTGGCAGTTTAGTGATACTTTCAAGTGTGATAGGAATAATATACGAAATCCGTCGGGACAAGTCTCATGAAGGTTTGTACATGAAAAAAGTGCTTGACTTCGTAATCCAAACCTGTGTTATTTCCCGAGAAAAACCAGTCTCAAAATTTCTGGAATCAGAATCAAATCCCTTATTTGACCTCGACCCTTACATGTAAATAGTACCAACAGTGATCAACGCGAAATTGATCTTTAAATTTTTCTCCCTTGATCAAAGATGAAAGTCATGAGAACAGAAGCAAGCATTGTTTTTTTCCGCTTTCAATTTCAGGATTAACGCAAAGCAAAGATCTAAAGAACGAGTTAGCTCAGATTGTCGACGATTTTCTGGCTAAAATGAGGAAGCGAGTGCAACAATTGTCCAAACAGCACCGCCGTGAACAGTGTCAAACCATGCGTGCGGAAAGAGAGAGAAACCAGCAGGCTGAAATGGCAGTCAACCAGTATTACGAAATTCTAAGCTCGCGTGACATTCATCAGGACTGGTTCCGGTTCCCCAAAACAAATGACAGTGTACCGCGTACCGACATCGATCCAACAGTGTGGCCTTTTTCAAGTATAGAGGGCACTCATTTGGCAGTTCCACCAGTAGAGCCCAAATTCACGTCAACTTACAACCGCGAGTCAAAAGAAGGGCGTAACTATCTTTCTGCTCCTTTTACACTGGAACCCAAAGTCCGTGTTATGGATGAAACTAAGCTCTAGGCACAGAAAAGACAGCGTGACTTTTGGCCCCAGGTCAATTTTGGCCGGGGCTACCCTTCACCTTTTTAAGCTCAGAATCTTCGTTCCCCTTGAACATCGGTAGGGAAGGAACGTCCGAGAAAGGTCTTTACGGAGCTTGAGCAACGAGTACGGCAACGGGAACGGCGCTTGAAAGTATAAATTCGCGTTATTGCAATACATGTCTCGATTTTTTTCAACTCATTCAGTGTGTAACAGGGGGTGTGTTTGTCATCCCCTGAACGGCGTTCAAGTTTGGAGAGAGAATGAAAACGTCGAAGAAATGTACTAAAAACAAGACAAAATAAAGGAGGAAGAGAGGGAATCCCCCACACATCAGTTCCCTTATACAAATGTAATGTCTCAAGTTATTTTTAGATCGACTCCTAACGCTTTACAGATCCCAAGGGGATTCGGCAACAGTCATTCATATGACAGGAATGTGTTCTCTGAGCGTGGGCTATCCACGCGGAGCACATTCCCGCCATATGATTGGCTGTTGCCTAATCCCCTTGGGATCTGTATAGCGTGGGATTCGTACAGGGTGCGAGTCGAAAATAACTTGAAAGAAAAAAACGGAAAAGGGCGTGTATGGGGGATGCCCTCTCTTCCCCCTTTATTTTCTCTTCACCAAAAAGTAAAACTCTCGTGCAGAACGTACAGGGCGATTGCTTTTGCTCCTTATAGCTGTTGTTTTGTGGCGTTGCCGTAGTTGTCGTAAGCTGCTAAAGCACCCTATTGAATCTTGCGTTACCAGAGTTGACAAAACACGGTCCTACTTTTACTTCCGGTCATTTGCTTGCGCAAGCTTGCGAAGTGTGAACGAGGATTCGAGTTCAAGGTTGCACCCTGCACCGGGCATTTTTCCCACAAGAACGCATTTTTCGGAGTTTGTGAAAGACCAAGGAGTTGGGAATTCAATTTCTTTCTTCCTACAACTCGAACCGAACATCGAATAAAGTCCATGTAACCTTACCGCCATTATCTCTGACCATGTTTTGAATAGAAAGTTGTTCCTGGGTCAAACCTGTACACAGTCCAACCTCTCGCTGCGTCCACCTCTAATGAGCGACTAGTTTTCCAAAATACCCAAAAGTTTTCAAGTCAAATCACTATTATTGAAACTGCTACCAAGCGACGGGTTTACTTCGGTGTAAGAACATTGTAAGTTTTTCTTTGTTTTCTTAAGTATAGTCAGGGTTGGCGCTATTGTTTTAGCTCTTTGGTTTTCTTTGATTAACGCCATCCACGAGTTTCACAGGCTTTTTTACACCAGGCGTCGGTTGTTCAAAAGGTGGATAACGCTATTCACCGGATAAATCGCTATCCAGCGGATACGTACCAGCAAAACCCATTGACGTATCCATTGGACAGTGTAGCGCTATCATCACCTTTCGAACAACTGGGCCCCAGACCCTTATGACCAATTCCCGCAAGCGACCAGCTAGACAAAGTTGACATATTCCGCCGTCGAAGGAATTTTTACAGCTTCCTTTCCAACTAGTGAAATTGCTCAGATAACCCTTCCCATGGTGACATTCGGAGTTTTTCTTCGCGGCGGCAAAATTATCCTATTCTGGGGTGAGTAAGTTGTTAGTTTGACGCAGGGTTAACCTGGTGTCACGTGGTGAACAAAGTGCTACCAGATAGAAATCACGTATTACCCGACAAACGAGCGTTACCTGATAAACCTGTTATCTAGGAACCAGCTGCTGAATGAGCCAAGGAGATGGGCTTGGATAAATTTTGCTCGTAAAATGGCTTATTCTGCCTGCCGGCAGTAGTCGTGAAAATCGCTTATTCAGCTCGAAATTCTGCTCGGACATCTAAATTCTGCTCGAAATCTGCTCGGTGCCGGCTCTTCGGGCTATATCTGTTTTCCTAAATATGGAGGAAGCCTGGGCCTAACCTCTAATACTGATTAGATATTCATTATACAAAGCTAAATCACTATATCACTTCATTGTGTTAGTCGAAACGGTGAATATTTTATTGGGATCTTACAAAAAAAATAGGCAAATAATGCATAAAGATTGCGCAAAGACAATCACATTAATCACGAGGTAGTTTTCATTTTTTAACATTTATTTTTCAATTTTTCGTACTTATGTTATACATATCGTTAGTGCGACTGATTTTCCCTTATTCAATTCTGCTCAAATTCTGCTCAAGAGTGCCTTATTCTGACGGCAGAATGCTCGCCCACAAAATCGCTTGGAGCTGAAACCAATTGTGGAATTGCACACATTTCTGGCATTCTGCTGATGAACAGTTGCAGCCGTTAGATATGAATTTTGTTCTAGCAACTATCAATTATAGTCTGCCCCGTTGGAATTATTCTGCTCGAAATTCTGCCAGCAGAATTTATCCAAGTCTACAGGGAGATCAGTCACCAGAAAACTTTATCAATGCTTTCTTTATGACGGGAATGCCACTCACTAAACCTTTCGCCTCGGATGGTATAAAACGAGACATCATCAGGGAAAGAATATTGACTGGAATGGAAAATATTAATGACCAGTTCTAAATTTTTAAAGGTTTAATTGAGGGCAAATGGCAACTTTAACCTTCGTCAGAAAATTGTCTTCTCGACACTGATTTCTTTTGTGTTTATCTTTCATCTTTATGTAGACTTGCTGTTTTCAATGAAAATACGTCTGATTGAGCTTTGTGTGATTCAAGTTTATTTATACCTTATGAGGTCAGATATTCACCAATCACGTGAAAACGTAAATCGCAAGGAAAATAGTCTCGAATTTGCTTATTTTCTTTTAGTAGCGGCTAGTGAAAAGCTGTCTTCCTTAGATCGAACTCTCTAGCAAGCTATCCTTTCTCCAGTCCGAAAGTCAGCAAGTGAAATCGGTCAATCAAAAACAAAGAGATTTTTAATCTGAACACTGATTGGTTGTCTGGTAGAATTTCTACGAGCAAGAAGGATCGAAAGTTTGATCTGACAGGAGAAACAAACATTAATAACAAGGGATGCCGAGCAGTGAACAATGTCGTCAGCTAAAGTCGTTTTGTGTTTATGCTTCTATCTTATGGTCTACTCAAAATCGGAGAGAGTTTTCAAGTCTGGCGACATTATTCTGGGGGCACTGAACGTGATACACTCCAGAGAATCCCGCGGTAGTAGCGACTGTGGAGAAATCTTTCCAGTTGGTGTCGGCCACACAGAAGCCATGATGTTCGCAATCGACCAATTGAATAACGATACATCCATTCTTCCAGGCATCACTCTTGGTTACGATATTCGTGACTACTGTGAAGCCATCTCCATTGCCATGAACGAGACTTACAAGTTTGTTCGAGACAGAGATTTCAAGCGCATGTGCGAAAATGCTAGCTCATACTCCACTATTGTGAATGAAACGTCTTCGTACTGCAACGGCTTATCCAAGCGTCTTGGCATCGATTTTTCAGGGCCTGTAACGCTTCTTGTGGGACCGTACGATTCCGCGAGCGCCGTGCATATTGGAACGCTTCTAAATGTTGTAAACGTGCCCATGATAAGCTTCGCTGCGACGAGTGATGAACTGAGCTCAGATCAATACAGCTACTTTCTCAGAACAGTTCCTCCTGATAATCAACAAGCCAAGGTGCAAGCAGATTTGTTTGAGCACTTCGGCTGGACGTATGTCGGTACAGTGGCTCTGGATGATTCGTACGGGCGGTTTGGCGTGTCTGCCCTCGAGGACGAATCCGTCAACCGAAAGACTTTTTGCATCGCCTTCGCCGACTTCATTCCTCGACTCCGCTCGGCCGAAAAAATACCGCTTGTTGTTTCGCGGATCAAACAGCAGAGCCACGTCAGGGTGATTGTGGTGTGGGTTTTCGGCAGTTACGCCAAACTTTTCTTCCAAGAAGCTCAACGTCAAAATTTAGGACAGCGGACGTGGATCCTTGGGGACGCTACCACCACACAAGATAGCGGAGTCTTAGGCCCTTACTTTGGCCTCTTAGATGGCGCTCTCGGTGTTCAGCCGCAAAGTCACAAAGACGAAGACTTTCTTAAGCATCTCACGTCTTTGACGCCGAGGGAAACATGGTCAAGTCGCAATCCATGGTGGAGAGAGGTATGGAAAGCATTTCGGAATTGCCCCGTGGACAATTCCAATGCGGAAACGGACCCGAAGTGTTTAGATATTCCGTTATCCCGCCAAGAAGCGGAAAAATTTGTAGGTCCTTATCTTGTATACCTAACCGATGCCTTAACGTCGGCTGCTTATGCGTTGGACAAGATGTTTAAGTGCGTTGACACAGAAAGACCGGCTAAAGGAACAGTTTGCCCGCAAACAAAGCCATCCTTGCGGGGAAGAGATGTCTTGTTATATCTGCGTAATGTCAGCTTCATTGGCAAGACCGGGATCGTCGAGTTTGATCAACACGGAGATCCCAAACATTCATCATTTCAAATTGTGAACATTCAGATTCGGGGAGAGGGATTACAAAACAAATTCTTAGTTGGAACTTGGAATAGCACGCGTATGGAACAGCAAAGGTTGAGGTTGAACGAATCTGCGATTAAGTGGGCAAACGATTCGAGTTACTCGAGTGTGCCCGTGTCAGTTTGCAGCCAGGTATGTCCCCCCGGAACTCGGAAGGAAGTGACTTCCCCTTGCTGTTGGAAGTGCGTTCCCTGTCTGGGGGGTACGGTTAGCAAGGAGCCTGACTCCACCAGTTGTTCAGAATGCTCCGAGAAACAGAAGCCGAATGATGATAAGACGGAGTGTGTTCCCTTGCCGATCAAAAACCTACATCTAAGTGACGCAGTAGGTGTTTTCTTAGCTTGCGTGACAGTCGTAGGATTTTGCGTGACAGGGGCGGTGTTGGCTGTGTTTATAAAGTACCGCGAGACTGCCATCGTTAAAGCCTCAAACAGACAGCTTAGCTTTGCGCTCCTGGTAACAATCTTCTTTAGTTTTGCTCTGGCATTGTTAGGCGTTTCCGAACCGACAGATTTACGTTGTCGCTTCTCACAGTTTTTTCGGTTTATCATCTACACGACTCTTGTGTCAATCCTGTGGCTGAAGTCCATCCGAATTTTCGTTTTGTTTCAAATCAACAGCTCCGATATGCCAGTGCAAAGCTTTATATGTAAATTCAAGTTCCAAATCTTCCTAGTTGCCCTGGTTAACAGTGTTGATTTTGTTCTTTTAACCGCGTGGTTCGCAGTTGATCCGCCATTCAGAGGCGTCCACATTCAGCCGACACGCTTCATCTTCTACACCTGCGAACCATACGGCACATCGGTCGGGAAGGTCCTTTACTTTTTGCTGAGCTCTTACGTTCTCCTTCTCTCGGTGCTGTCCTCGTTTTACGCTTTCAAAGTCCGGAAGCTGCCAGACAATTTCAACGAAGCCAGGTTCATTGGGTTTTCTCTTTACATTATCCTTCTTTCGGCAATTTGTAATTATTCGGTGGAATTTTCCCTCCAAGATGGTTGGTATGTGACTATCATCACCTGCACCACGACACTGGTGGATTCGTTTGGTCTTCTTGGCTGCATGTTCGCGAAGAAAATTTTCAACATCCTATTCCACCCGGACAGAAACACGAAATCGGCGATCACGTCACAGATAGCAGCTTACGTTTGGCAAAATTCGCAGCCACCCAATGCCAACGCCCAGGTCAACCAACCAGCCGCCAGCGCAGGTACTAGCTCGTAGGTGGTGAAAAATAACCCCAATTGGAAAACAGATAGAATAAATAAAAAACAGATTAAAAGCTCCGCGGATGAGATGGATACACATCGATTGCCCTCGAAACCTTGGATTGCGACGTAGGCACTGGATAATACGGCGAAAGGGAGTCGCGCGCGCGGAAGTCACGGCGTCTCCCACGTAGCCCCCATAGCAGGCGTATTTTCTAGCAAGCGCGTGCTAAATATTGGTAGCCATATTGGATTGGTAAGATCGACGAAAGCATGAGGGTACTAGCGAGGCGGTAGTGCGACACTTGCTTTCTAGAAAATACCCCTGCTATGCAGGCTACCCCAGATCACTCAATCGGAAAAAAGAAAGTCAAAAATCAATATGCTGGGGTCCAACAAACATAGATTCATGTTTTTGACTTAACAAAGCCCATTTGAGGAAACGAAAAACCTTTTTTTTTTTCAACTGCATCGCGTAAGAAGTTCATGCTGTACCGCTGACCACACGCCTCTCGCTACAAAGGAAAAAAAATTGACCGCTTCACAATTTTGAAAACTCGACACCAACAAATTTGCTTCGGAAACAAGACAGGTTAACATAAAAAATTGTAACCTTCATTTCAAACTTTCTAGCAGTAGTCACATTCACGCTTGTCGGTGGTGTTTCTGTACAAGTATCAGTCCAGGAAGACCTCAAAATAATATGGAACACAATCTGAAAACTGGACAACCTTCTAGCACTCTTCCATGCCTGATGACACAGTTGCAGGCTTCCCTGACACGAAAATTGCTCGGGTTAGTATACAAGACGAATAAAACATTGCATGTTTGAAACCTGTTAATCTTTGTTTGTTTTTTTCTTTATTTGGGACTCTGCTGTATTGTTCAGTTATTCTGGTGCGCGCATCAGAAAAAAGAGGGAAAAAAAGGATCAGACCTCAAGGGCTGGGTGCAGGCGCGCCCCTTTTGTCTTAAGAATGGAAAGAATGTGGACTACTTACGGACTTACAAGACCATAGCATAGTGGTTGCCGCTTCGATAGCCACAAAAGGAAACGACACTAAAAACCTTCCCCTTCGAATCGCGCTGTGAATCTTTGAAAGTCTCAAGCTTAATAGGCGATGGCGTCGTTTTCTTTGTCGCATTTTCAGTCTCGACCCCTGCAGAGCTCTTTTCTTATGCGCACGACTAAGAGTTCTTACCCAACCACAAGACCCGAGGTTGAGCAAATGCACTTTCGCAACCTTGTACTATATATAGCATTAAAAAATACGAACCATGAGATGGTATCGTACCACATGGAAGACACAACCCCTACAATATCAAATAAATATCGCTCAAAACACATAGTGAAAGCGAAACGAAATAAAGATGCGAGTAAGAAAGGAATCTGTCGGATATGGTCTAGGGACCGGCATTGCTTTCCTTCAATGCCCATCGGGGCAACCTCCTTGTACTGCAATACCTTTCAATAATACGAACCAAAAGCCTTATCGCACCATATAGAAGACACAATCACTACAGTATCAAATAGATATCCCCAATAACTCATAGTAAAAGTGGAACGAAACAGAGATGCGAGTAAGAAAGGAAATCTGTAGCATATAGTCTAGGGACAGGCATTTCTCTCCCTCGCAGGCTATCGGGGATAGGTCTCCGAAACCTGGCGAAGGACCAAAACTGACGCTGATATAAGCAATCTGCGGGCCGAAATCACGGAGATTATCGTCAAGGTACAATGACCGGTTCTATTTATTGTTTTCTTGCACTTCCTGTGCGCGCGCACAAATGGCCTGGTGCTCCAATACGTACCACGCGCGAGACATATTAGCTATATTTTTGTAACAAAATACCTTGGAGAATCTTACGAGCATTCTTATTGAACAAATGCTCGGTGAAATACTTCAGTTGCAACATTGCCGAAAGGCCCGCCTCAAAACTAAAAGTCTGTTCATGGCATCCAAGTTTGTCCAAAGCTGATGCTATAGGTAGGAACCTGACACGTTCTTTAGCATCAAATCCGAAGCACTGATGCGCTATTGAAGGTAGTATGGACCGTACGTGTAAGTCTTCAAGAAAGCATAGTAACGTGTCCGAGGCCAAAATATCGTTTACTTGACCAGCTGTTAACTTGTAAATGTGTTAACTTCGTGTACGGATGGTTGAGACAGCATGTTAACTCTGACATTGGCTGTCGGTGAACAATGAGCGAAGAAAAGACAAGCGAAAAATATTGATCCACTGCAGGGCTAGAAGTGGAAGTGACAAAGAACGGACGTAAACAAAAGGCCAGCAGGACTAGTTGAGCTATTCCTTCTTTGCTATTTCAGTTGTGTAGCTACCGATTGACGGGAGGGAGCGAGCGATCCTGATCATTCCTGCAAACCCTCTTAGGAAAACACTGTTTTATGCCGTCCGTACGTTTTCCAGGTTCTTACACGACGGATGAGGCAAAATCCCCCATCCCCAAACTATCAGTTTTGAACGCAATGCATGCCTATCATTTGATATTAAAAATTCTTCCTTCGCAGCGGTTCAGTGCTTTAAACTCCACACCACTCTCCATGAACTTTTCCTGTAACGATTCACCATCCACGCTGGACTACCTGTCGGGAAAAAAACCCGAAACAATAAACCCCAACGTCAATTAGACAATGGAAAAATAAAACAAGGCTAAGCCGTACCAAATTGGTTCTTGTCCTGGATAATTTTCCACGCATCGCGTCGCCTCAGGATACTTCCTAGGGTAGTGCCATTCATCAGTCGCTTTCACGAAACAGTTCGCATTCTGCATTAACAAAACACACAAACAAACGCAATCAACATCCACTCAATTCCTGTTCTTTCCGTTCCCAACAAAACGACTCGTGCCGGGAAACAAAGTCATCCCTTATGATTTTCAATGAAAAAGAAACTTTGTACTCAATAAAACGCGTGTCACTGCTCTATAATGATCACTTCGAGCATGGATTAATTCACGAGGAAACATACGGCACACGAACACGTTGATCTAGCAACACAATGCTATTCCTTGCCAAAACACGGCAAGTAACTCCTTGCCAAAACACGGTTACTCACGCTATCAACGACGGACAGACAAGCAGACAGCGACGATCAATTGCGCCGATTTCTTTCACGACGATCATTGGAAGTCCACGCACAACTGATGTCCAACGCCACACGGAGAAATTCGCCGCGGAGCGAGTCTGCACCCGATGCACAGCGAACACAACAAACGGGACGGTAGCTGCGTTGACTCCACGACCTACAAGTTCTTTACTAGATAGAAAACGTGATGAGTATCCGCAAGGTGAGGCACAGCGTTTGCTACTCATGACTTCTCACACGGACGAAACGACAACAAGAAAGTACCATCAAGAGGTTTTATTTCATCTCAGACATCCTTGGTTTATACTCTACAGTGTGGACGTCTCTAAATGTTCTCTAAATGTTCAGTTAGTGTGACAGCTTACCGGCTAGGTAAAGGTAAATTAAGGTTAGCTACTTTTCGACGCAAGCGCTACTTTTAGATGTGCGAATATAAACAAAATAGGAAAACAAACAAACAAACAAACAAACTTCCCAACGCTCAGTGTTGATACAATTTTAAAACATTCACAATTGTTGAACTTTTGGAACAAGTTAGCCACCGACAGCTAGCATTCTACATGTATGTTTCAAGGTGGCCCATGTCAAGGCCCTATTTTTTTTAAAAAAACTTTAGTCCATAAAAAAGCTGCACGAGTGTGAAAAACTTAAAACTGCATGGTCGCTTGCTTTAATTTTTAACTTTAAAAATTGTATCAGTCGAACTACACAATCCACCGGCAAGTCACAGTCACGTCCAAACCGACCGCACGACGAAGAAAGAGTTTTTCGGTCCGTCGACAGCTCGGGCACGGTATTCCAGACGCCTAATACCTGAGAGAGAAAATGAAAGAAGCCTATGGAGACTTTGCAAAATGGTCCACATCGTCTACGAAGAAAAACGCAAGTATTCCTTATAAAACACACGGCAACAGTTCGTTTTGGACAAGTGGTACAGAGGTAGTCATTGTGCATGTAAGTTGCCTTCCTGGTCACAAAGTCTCGAATTTCATTAATAGGAGCGATGTAAAAATTTCACAGCCTGGACTGTTTATTGCGTTGCCATGCAAAAAAACTCATTCACATCTCATTCAACGCGTTTTAACGGTAGAAATACTATCAGTCATTTCACAATTTACAAACTAAACCAAGAACCCGGTACTTCAGTCCTCGTATGAAGGATCAAATTTCTCTGACCAGGAGGGGTCACACCATTTCGTTATTACTGCACGGTGGAACCTTGAATTTATTATGGTTTTTTCCCGCATAATCGAGCGACAAGCTTTCGGCACTGGTACTGCTATTTCCAATCGCATGCACCAATACGTTGCACTAGCAAGAACAAGAGTAGACGGCCTCGCGTATTACAAAGCTTCCTCTAACTACGACATTGGAGAATTATATTGAACAGCGTTTCAATTTTTGTCCTGCAATCTGATGTTTCTTCCTTCCTCGCTCTTGACATTATGGAATGCCATTCCACTCGAAAGTCTGGGAAGAAATCTCAAAGTCGTGCTTAAATCTCAATTTCTGCATCCTTTATTGATGAAGGGAGACCTTATAAGGCCACGTTACTAGAACGGGACTACCTTACCTGCGACTTCCGTACCCATCGTGCCGTGGATAACCTTCATAGACGCCAGTGTACCTAACAAAGGAACAGCAACGAATTGGTTGAGCTCATACGGAAATTATATTTGTTTTCATAACCTCGCGTGAGCCTCTTTTTCAACAAGTTTTGTGACGGTAATCCGTTTTACTTTGTATATGAATAAAAACTCATCTTGCATCTTATAATTTGTTTTGTTGTTGTTGTTGTTTTGCTTTTTTAATTCCTTAATTCATACGATCTGCAATAGGTAATTCCATTAACAATTTTGCCGGGAGCCCTTCCACAGCAACTCCTAGTTCATTCATGATTTGACTAATCAAGAAGACCCAAAATTAAATGCCCTTTTTAATGATGCTAACTTGAACAACAACAATTGAAACAAAGGTTGGAATGATCCTTGCAACTATATCATGGCCAGGGTTGCCAAAAGTTCCAGAGTTGGAAGATATTTCATCCTCCTCATTCCACGACTTTCAAGGTGCATGCAAACCCTGATACCTGCACAACAATCAACTACAGAAATCAATCATAGGTTTCAATTTAACCTATAATTTATGCAATTTGTCAATGGTCGATCAACGTCAAGTACCTGTGAAGAATGGTGGTATTGTGAGGATAAATATAACGTGCCTGTGCTTACAGATTCACTTCATGAATTTGCATATATTTCAAGCATCATTGAAATTTGTGCATCCACAAGGAGCCCTTCTTAGTGCTTTAGTGCGTAAAAAATGCAAAACATTATGTCCTAGGATGCATTGACATGCTATACAACACTAGGTGACCCTTTTTATTACCTTGGAGGAGACCTTCCTGGGCTTCGACTTCTGTACGGATAACCATAGTAGTCCCTAGGGGGTGGGTAGCCTCGTCGGTCCATGTAGGGATCATAATAGTTAGGCGGGGGGCGGTCATACGGGCTCCTTCTGGGTGGTCCATAGTCATTACGCCGATAGTCGTATCTGTCACGGCGATCATCAAACCTTAAGGTGGTAAGGGAAAAGTAAACACATCAGTAACCTCAAAAACCAAGACGTGCCTAAGACAATAACAAATGAAGTAACATGTATAAGATTAAGAGACCCTTTGTTTTCCAGGATTCTTCCAAAGTTCAAAACCTTAGGGTGGCTCAAAACAATTTCAACACCTTTAAGAGACTCACTTATTAGAACGATCAACACTACAACATTGTATCAGGTATTACCAATGTTTACGCCACCTTAAGAACTGACAGTTTCAGCTAGTTTCACTAACCTTCGTTATGAATGAAGGGCTCTGAGCAAAAATGAGGTAAGTTACTTTTGCAGAGTGTTAGGTTGTTTCACAAAATCACAGCCAATTTCCACCAAATCAACTGCACTAAAATGCTGTATCCCACAGACCAACTTATTTCCACACTTTAAGTTAACTGTTACCAACAAAATATGCAACGACAAAAAGAGTTTGAAAGAGACTCCTTCATCGCAAAAAAGATTTTTGATCATCGCTGGAAATTCCTATGCGAGCACCTCATTCTTGACCTATGTTATGACACTCACCTTCGTCTCCTGGGACAGTCTTTTGCCCTGAATTTTAAAGAAACAATGTAAGAGTTAATTTCAGTGTGTTCTACAGTGAATGTACATGTAGTTACACCAACAAAAACTTCTAATGTACTCAGCAAACAACAGATACGTTGTAACTTACCAATGGCCATGTTTACCGCATGAAAAGCATTCATCTTCAGATGGCTTGCCTTTGGTTTTAGCATACTATTAAAAAGGAACCCATTATTATTAACACTTATGTACAGTGGTAAGCTAGGTTGACAGTTCATGCACACAATTTGAGAAGACATAGATATATCTAAAACTTTTTGACTTCCCTTTCACTAACATGCAACTCTGAAATTCAAGTTTCAATCAACAATTGTTTTGTTGTTTTGAAAGACAAGTAAATTTTGTCAAGAAGCTGTGAAGCTGAGATGTATGATGTGAGGAACTAAAAGTCAATATCAGCTGTTGAAACAGTGTACTTGACACTGTAAATAGCTTACAAAACTCACACCTAGAGCTTAGCCCCTCCTCAGAAAGAATCTGAAAAAGGGTGAGCTCTTTTAACATGAGCTTTTTATCTCTTTGCTATGAACAAATTTTACATTTTCAAACCAAATTAACACCAAAATTTTAGTCTAAATGACCCACCTAGACTAGCTGAGGCTATTTGCAGGTCAGCCTTGAATACCTTAATGATTTGTATGGGTATAGCAGTTGATGTTGTTGTTAGTCTACTAGGCCAAAGAAGTAAAACCGCTGTAATAATCCTCTCACCTGTACTTGAATGTGAGTTCCACAGAATTCAGAATCATCTAAAGTCTCAACTGCATCTTTTGCATTCTTCTCACCTACCATGTGCTTAACAAACAATCAGGCAGAAATTATCAGAATTCAGCTCAGAAAGTGCAGGGATTTCAGAATACCCGTTCACTTATTTGCGCTAGATTCTAGAATACCCAATCATTTATTATCATTTAAATAGGGTGTGTTCTTACCTATAAATCGTTCTCAAAGAGATGAAGGCAACATGCTCATAAGTGAACGGGTAGTCTAGAATCTAGCCCCAGAAAGAAAATCTAGCATGAAATCTCGTTCATCAGTTTCTACCTGCATACCATGCCTCGAAAAATTGGGGGTTATACAACAAACAACGTGTGTTACACACGTTGTTTGTTGTTTGGGCACGTTCTCTGCAAGCTACATTCCGTAGATTGAGCTTCACCTTACATCTCGAGGAAGTGTTACTTTAACAAACTTACCACGAATGCAAAGTTCTTGACGATATCGCACTGGGACACCTTCCCGTATTTTTCGAAGAGCTCTTGCAAAGCCGCTCGTCTACAGTGGTCGGGCAGATTCCCAACATATAGTTTCACTTCTTTCTCGCCCTCATCTTTGTCATCTACATTCTTATCGTCGTTGCCCTCCCCTTTTGCGTCTGACGCCGGAGCATCTGTAGGTTCAGCATTATCATCGTTCTGATTGTTGACCTCTGCGACATCGTCTTTGTTATCACCTTCGCTGGCCATATTGTAGCGTTCTATAAGACAAAACCCCGACCTCGCGTCGAATGAACCAAGATGGCTACCGCGTGGATTTAGCGTTCCCGACAGTCCTTTAGAGTTACTTACTTGAGAAGGCCAAGGAGACTGGGTACAAGTTCACATACAAAAAGTGCACGCCTCCTGATTTTTGCACTTCCTTTCTGCTCCCCAAAATGGCGCTGGATGGTTGTATTCAGTATCTTGACGAGAATTACGCGAAACTTCCGAGCAACGAAGAGACTGGAGAAGTGAAAAAAGCGATAGAAGATGCAGTGACAGCTTTGCTTAGCATCGTTGCCTCTAGCGATGAGAGATTCGAGTACAAACTGGAGCCCGCGGGAAGTTTTTACGAAGGCACGAAGATCATGAAAACTGACGAGTTCGATTTTATGGTAAACCTTATTAGAATCGCGAGATTCTGTGATTTGGTGTACCGGGACGAAGGAAAACGTCTCGTTTTAGTTCGAGTGTCGTCGTCTACCGACGAGGATAATTTCTTTCGTACCTGGTCAGAATTTTGCGAACCGATATCCCATGTCACCGATCCTATCACTGGAACATCAGCAAGCGATGCCCCTATTTTCTGTTTAGACGGCAGCAAGCTAAAGCAGAGTTTTTATTCGTTGCTAAGAGAAGCTTTGAAATTCGTGAAATGGCCTTCGAACCTGAAGTTTGTGTCATCAACCGGCCTTTTCTTTGACAGGATAGGTCTCCCAGGAGCCACACAATCTGCGGCATCAGAGAAACTAGATTTTCTTTGGAGAGATGATCTGAAAGTGTCGGTTGATTTAGCTCTGGCGATAGAGTGCAAAGGATGGCCTTTGTTGACAGGAACGTTTGAAAGTGTGATAAACGAAGATCATCCAGCGTTTTCCGTGAAACACGAAATTAAAACATCTGGCTTCCATGTCGTTCCAAAACTCGGTCCTTTCTGGAATATTTCATGGTCTAGAGCTGAGACAGCATTATTGAAACACATTTTCCAACAAAATAGCCAGGCTGTCATTATCTATCGTGTGGCAAAACTAATAAAAGAGACACACTTTGTTGAAGTCATAGAGAACTCAGATACTTCTTGTCCTATCAGCATATGTGACAGCTTATCCTTGAAGCATTTACTTATGGTTCTCTGGATGTCATCGGCAAATTTTGCGACAAAGAGTTGTGGTGAAATCCTCCTGGAACTTTTGCAACGTTTGTTAGATGGTCTTAAAAGCCAGTACTGTGTACAGGCTTTTGCCAATTTCAGCACTATAAAACGAGGAGCTCAACTTCCAACCTTGGCTCTAGCACTGGACAAATGTATTGGTGAACTGCACAACATGCAGGTTGTAGAGAAGTCTCAAGTGTCAAGAAAGTGTGAAGAATTCTTTTCCAAAAAAATACACATTCGATTCCCAAGTCCTCCTAGAAAGCTCTGCAGCTATAAAATTACAAAGTTGCAGTGAGTTGTACTTATTTTACATACACATGTAAATGCCCATGTTTCAAGGCATTTTTTATTCTCTTTATAGCTTTTCTTTTTATCATACATTTCCCTTATTAAACTCAATCTAGAATACGTTTTGTTAAACTTTGTATTACTTAAGTCAAAGAGATCAATTTAAGCATATTGTCTTCCATTTTGTTTGTCTGTGCATTGCATTCGTTTGACTCAATGATGACTCGGTCATTTGTAAATTTTTTTTTGTGCTCTATTTCAATTTCTTGCCCACAGCTGATTTCACTTTTTGTACTGTCTTTGGGATAAACTGACACCCCCTCTGTCGGTGAGCAGAAATTGAGGGCCTATTAAACTCTGGCGGTCTGACCGTTTAAGCTAATTTTGAGTGTCGGTCTACGGTCTCATTCGTATTTTTGTGCCGGTTTACGGTCAAGAATTACTGCGCGGTTGCGGGAAATCGTAACTTTATCAGGCGTTTTTCGGTGTTTTTGCGTGGTTTGTGGTGATTTTTCGAAAAGGTTTATAGGAGATTATAGGCGGTTTCGGTCTGAAGGAGAAAACGAAAGCGCTTTGCGGTCTTAGAAGCCATAAAAGGCAGTTTCGGTCTCAAGGAGAAAAAGAAAGCGGTTCGCGGATTGTGCGACCCCCTATGATACACCCCCAAGCGTAGACTTTTATGTGCTTTGGAGCTGACGCAATTACAGCACAATAACGCAATTAAAACTCGATCAGTGAAATGATTGTGAAGTGCGGGTTAGAAATGAAATGAAGAAGTGATCCTCACACTTTCTGGACAATTTAAGCAATTGTCTCATATATGCACTCGAAAAATTCAATTGACTTCGAATCCCGGGCGTTCGAATCCGGTTGAAGTCACTTGAATTTTTCGAGTGCATATATGAGACAATTGCTTAAATTGTCCAGAATGTGTGAGGATCACTTCTTCATTTCATTAAAACTCGATCACTGACAAGGACGGCAAAACAGATGCAAGGAGAGGAAGTTCCCTCGACGAAATGGGAGATCAAATGGTTTTGCATTGCATCATATCAGCCCTCTGTCAGTGTGATTAGAAATACCAATCGCCACCACAACATTGTTTCTTTATAGCTCAATAATCTACTTTTCCTTCTGAAACCGCGGGGATTTGTTCAAATTTGGTTTTGTCCACTTTTCTAGAAAACAAACTAAAACTCTGGACCAATAGTGGTACCTCTCGACGTGTTGCCTAAGCGGTGTACCATGATGAGTCTCTCCGAGATTTCGGCCCGCGGATCGCTTATACCAACCCCCAGTTGCTCGCTGCTTTGAGATACCCGTCCTCACTATAAGCCAGTCAAAAGAGCACAACAAAATTAAAACCATTTTCCCGCACTTAGCGTCAGCTTCACAAACTGGCTTTGGACACACAATACTCAACCGAGATTTTTCCAGCAGCTAATGACATATTTGGCAACAAACCAAACCTACTACAGCTACTACGGCTACCAAGGCTACTACAGTTACTACATCCATTACAGCTACTACAGCTACTACAGCTATTACAGCTACTCCAGCTACTCTAGCTACTACGACTACGACTACTACTACTATGCCTCTACTACTAAAATAGCTGCCACTGTATGACTTGGGTGTGGTCCTGACATAATTAGTCAGGGCTTACACCAAGTACTACCCCGTGGTACTTTTCTCAGGTTGGCCGAGAGGGAAACTGGAATGGTACTTGGATGACGTCATGCAGTCGCAATGGCGGCGGCGTGAGTTGGGCATATCCGGTTCAGCACCACAATCGCAACGCGATTTCAGGTTCGTTGTAACCTAATTTTGGAAAGTATTTTCTAGGCTGGCTTTCTTTTAATATTCCCCTCATTGGTTTCATGAGTCAAGGAACTCGAGAAACATCTTCGGCAAGTGGAATCGAAGCATTAAAAGTTTTGTCAAAGAACACTGGGCGCGGCGGAATTGGAAATCGAGTTTTAGTTCTTAATTCTTGTTGAACGATTTTGGGATTGCATTCGTTTGATCCAACAAGAAACCGGCAAATTACCGCGTAACAGTTATTGCGGATCGTCAGTTTCCAGTATGAGGTAAGATTGCATATTTTATTGTTTAAGATCCGCTTTTTTGACTTGACATGACAGACAGCATCTCAGAATATTTTGAGCGCATTCTCATCGAAACCACTCACGATGCTTTGTATTCGTTTGATTTGAGATTCTTAATTGTTTGGTATTCGTTAAATCGAAGACTGCCGCTTTAAACTGAGAATATCACGTTCCTCGTATTTTGCGTTGTTGTTGGAAATCTCTTGAGTGCCATTCGGCATTGCTATGTTAGGTTTCGATCTTGAACGTCACGTCTTCGAATGGACTTCGAATTGAATTGAAGGATATCTTTGCAAATATGAACAATAGACGATCAATTTGATAGCGAGTTTCAAGGAAGTAATTGACAGAATTTCACATCCACGATTATTGTCAAGATTAATTCGAAATGATAAGCCCGCGACCTTACAGCAACTCATCGAATAAGTCAACTTGTGCTCGAGGAAAGCTACACTTTTGTCTCTGCAGCTGGGACACATTCTAGAACTCTTAATCGTTCAAAAGAAGCTGAAGTCATTTATCTTGCGTCTGTTCTTGTGTCTACCGAAAACACGCTGAATAGTTTTCAAAGACCCTCGAGTACGAAAACGACATGGTCGATTTCCTGTTCCGTCAAATATTTTGGGTGGTTTTCATATCTTGCGTTTCATTTTCCACATCTTTGAATCTTTATTTCATAAACTTGCCTGTTTATTATTGTGACAGTCTTTTGTTTCTATCAGAGGGAGAGAAGACCTAAGCAGTTCATTTGTAAACAGCAACAAATTTTGCTACTTAACTTATACTATACTGTGCAGTCCTGTATTGTAGCACGCATGCCAGATTCAGTACGAAGTCGTTGTTCCTAAAACTCGAGGTTGTCAAACATAACCCAAATGATACTTCTTCACTTTCATTCATTACCAAGTTATACTTAAATTGACTCTTTTTGAGTGGACAAAAGTACTTGTGCATTGCTTGTTATTCCTGACGTGATCCGTGACAAAAAACTTTCGCCCCACGACACGGAGAATCGAAACTTCAAACGAGTGTAAAAACTTTCTTAGATTTGTTCAGATTGTTAGGCCATCATACTAAATACGTACCATTTATATCAGACAAGCTCGGGGCTGCTATCAGTCTGAGCAGGAATATTTTTAATATCTGTCAAATAGCGCTGAAACTATTGTTTTGATTATCAGGTAATTAATAAAGATTAAATTAAATCAAGAACATGACAAGACATCCAGATACATTAATTTTTTTTAATGCAAGGCACTGTTTGTGACTGCAGTCAAATTAAAACTTATCTGATCTTAGCCCATGTTATGCTTCACTTTCACATTTCCTTGTCCTCATATTGTTCTTTGTAGCTTCAGACAAGGAACTTGTGGAATTTGGCCTTGTTGAGACATGAATTCAAATGATTGTTTTTTTTTTAAATTTTTATTCGTGGATCAGGACAGCCATGTATAAGCAGTTTGTAACAAATAATAAAATTATTCATATTCTTCTGTCTGATGTAAGAGGGCAATACAGAAGGTATTTTTTCTTATTTGTAGATATGAATAACCATACTGCTATGTTAATAAGCAGCTCTTGAAAAGGGGGTTTAATATGAAAAGCTGAACTGAACAGATGCCAAAACAAATACATATACGTTTTCAGCCAAGAAGTTGCTTACTGTTGCTGTTTTTAAGACGACAAGTTGTTTGTAGAGCCCATATTTGCACCACAGTGTGTTGTGAAAAAATATTTTCTATGAAATTGAGGAAATAATGAAAGAGATTGTATTTATCATGGTTGAATTTATAATTTTTCCAGTGTGAACAACAATTCTGTTGGCCGATAAAATGATCATAAAGAGACAAAAATATATTAATTTGGATTGAAAGCTTATTACTAAGTTAATAATTAAAAGTGTGATGCATCATTTCTAGGATTGATCCTGGGAAGGGGAGGTGGGGATGTCACTGCTGTACCATCCCCGTTCCCCTCACAAATTAAATGTGAGTTTTACAGAGAGGAAAAGTAGAGTACCTGGAAAAAGCGTCCTTAGAGCGGAGAACAGAATTAACAAATACCCACGTGTGGAGCGTTTTCACTTGACTTCACAGTGGCCATGTTGATGTACCAAAACTATCCTGCTTGCAAGCATTTGTGTCTCAGTGCGGTGAATTCGGTGGTCATATTGGATGGGTGGAAGAAAACAATCCTCCGGGAATTGAACTCTATTTTTATGCAAATAATTTCTTTTGTTTCAATCAGCCAATATGGCTGCTGGTCGTGTAGAGTGAAAACACTCTATACAATTTAAAAGTGTAAGGAGAAAACTACACCCTTTACATGTATATGAAACTGTGCAATGGATAACATTTGTCAAGTATGTATGCCTATCCTGACACCAGGCTTGCGACACATTAGTGATAGGCAAGTGCTGTCACCTCTACACAAACACCACTTCCATCTTTCTCATTCACTATTTGGAAACAGTGTAGATGTCTTAGTTCAAAATGATATTCAGTTTAAAGTGATTTCTACCTTCCTTTACAATTAACTTTTTTACCCTCTTTATTCATGATCACGAATAATTCGGGTCTGGAGACAAAGTAAATTAAGAATAAACCATTTTACAGTTCTGTGCTCAGTTACCAGGGCTTTGAATAAAAGTGAGGTTACAGTTGACCTTGTTTTGATACAAACATCATTTCTTTTCTTATGTAAATCATGCTGTTCTTTGCTAACTAGTTCTACTTACATAAGAAAAGCGGTGAGGTTTGTATCAAAACAAGGTCAACTACAGCCTCACTTTCATTCAAGGGCCTAGTATGCATGAGCACAGAACTGTAAAATGGTCCATTGAACCATGTAGGGTGAGACCATTTTAACCAAACAACATATTATAAGTGATGCTGTATACATGGATAGAAATAAACCAGTTGACTTGGGGTGCACACATGTACCAAATACATTATTTTAATACTGGCCATCCAAATGTACATGACTGTACAGAACATTGCTTGTAGCAAATGTGACAGTGACGAAATAATCTGTTTTACAGTGTTTGATTGAAATGTTTGATGCTCCAATGCAGCCGAACAGGCCTTAGCATGGGTCCAATGTTGTAAGGTACCTTTTTTTTTTCAGTGAACAATCCGTTGCCCAGGCACGGGCTTCTGTAATGCTCTACAACAATGAAAGAAGAGAGTGGGAACACTCCGGTGGCTCACAAGGATTATCCAGGGTTCATGTTTATCACCACCCTATCAACAATACATACAGAATCGTTGGCAGAAAAGTGAATGATCACTCGGTATGTTTGGAAAATATTGTTAGGATATGACAACTGATATTCTAAACTGTAGCTGTAAGTTTTTGCAATCTCGTAAGTTCAATTCGATACTGTCTGTTTTTGTTTAATGTTACAAATCTGATATTGCAATAAAAATTCGTTATAGTTGCTACTCACATGGTAAAGATTTGAGGAAATTATAGCCTGTAAGTGTTAATAAACTTAGTTTGGTACAAATGTTAAATATATAATTTTGTTGACTTGAAAGAAAAATTATCCTTAAGTGAGGCAATGATCGAGTTACAAGTCTACTGAAAATATAAGGCAAACTGACAAGTTGATCTGCTAAGAAATCTAAAGTTACTTTTTTTGCTAAACTACATTCATTTCTTCATTTGCATAAAATGTTAATTTGTTTATAGGTGGTTATAAACTGTGCATTGGCAAAGGGGTTAAAATACAACGAAGCTACACCAACATTTCACCAATGGAGAGACCAAAGACAGGTCTATGGTTTGAATTTCCCTAGCAAGGAAGATGCACAAGTATTTGGACAGGCTGTTGCCTCTGCTTTGGAAAACCTCAGAAGTGGAGTAGCTGGTATTGTACATCATTAGTAACATATACATGTACATTGTAAGAGTATATATTTAAATTCTCTGAATTGCTGTAAGTGACACAAACAAGGCAAACTCACTTTATTTCGTACAACGTTTTGGGCAAGCAAAGTTTCTCTTGAATTTCACGAGAATTTGTTCTGAATGGTCCCCACAAATGCCCGAAATGTTTCTTGCAGCTCGCAAACACAGAAACATTTGCTGAGGACGCAAAAGGTTTTCTTATAAAATTCAAATACATTTTTGCATCTTGGGAAGTAAATTTTGCTTATCCAGTCAGCATGACTTGTTTTTCAGTTTACAGTACAGTAAATTCCAAACAACATATTGTAAATCTATGTGTCATGCTTGGCCTGTTGAGTGTAAGCTGTACAACAGTGCCTTGTTGAGAGTGTTGTTGCACCATTTAACCTACTGGTAATTGACCGTCTTAAAGGCATCAAGCTTTTCATCAAAATTTATTCCAAACTTGCTGATTGAGAATCAGTTATTGTTATGTAAAATTTCCAAAAGTGACAGTCATTTGTCCCATGACTGAGCTAGTGAGAAGTATGCATCTATTCCTTGGATGACGTCATCAAGCTACTTTGCATTCAGGTTTCCAAAGAAGTTTTTGCATAGGAAATTGAAATGCAGTTCTTGTGTTGTCATCATGCCTCTCATTAACTTGGTTGTGAACATACATGTAAGTGGAGTCAGGTCTGTGTAGTCTGAGCCCAGACAAGTTCATCTCAACCTATTGTTGTTGTTGTTTATTTTCCTTAGCATCAATCCCACAACAACAAACCACACATCAACATGCACCGCCTTCTCACATGAGCAATGGCAGGGGTTACGAAGCTGAGGAAATGCCACCACAGGGGCATTACGATGCCCATGAGCGTGACCAGTATTCACGTGTCAGGGTGGCCCCTACCGGGCCAGACCGTTCCCATCATAATCAGTATGATGTAAGAGAAAGCTCAAGTGTAAGCTACTCCTGACAGGATTATTTAACAATTAGACCCGTGGCCCTTGAGGGCGAAGGGTCTAATTGTTTTAGTATCACCCAACTAGTCGGACAGAAAAGGCAATTATCATAATAAAGTTAGCAAATGCAAGTTGAAAGAAAGCGTCACGCTTTTCGCTAGTCAAGGACTATTTATAATAGACCTCTAGTAGCGTAGCCAATGAAAATGCAGGATTTGCATTAGTCCACTAGTTGGGTGATACTAATTAAGTTAGAATTGTTGCAAGGACAGCTTGGATGTCATTTCTGGTTGGCGTAAGAACTGTTTTAAATTGCCCTTCATAAAACCAAAAGCAAAACTTGTAATTACAGAGCCAATTAATTAATAATTACAAGTAATTACAGTAATTAATAATTAATAATTAATAAGTAATTACAGAGCCAACCACGTAATTCATGACTCGATTTTGCAATCCAATCAGGATTCATAGCAAGTAAAGGAAGCTGGAACCAAGAGCGGGAAAACGAGAGTGACTAAGTCACAATTGAAGGGCTAAGAGCAAAAACTTCCTAACTGACATTTTCATTGTGTTTGGTCATTTTGTGAAATTGCGCCCAGATTTTGTGCAATACACGGAAATTAAGTTATGGAATTACCTATCCTTAGTGATGTGAGCAAAATAACGAAGGAAATTTTTCTGGACCCTGGTTTGGTGAAAATTGGCCGCGATTTTGAATGACCTAAAAATCACGCAAAAGTCAGTTAGGACGCTTTTGCCCGGAGCCCTTCAATTGGTTTTACTCTTGCGTCTGATTGATTGAAATGGTTGCGCAAGCTTTTTTGATACAGTCAGCATACCAAAACCAAAGCCAAAGCAAATGGCGTATTTTACTTTCGACACTCAATTGAAAACTGTTCTGTGTGATTGTGGCCAAATCCCAAGTGATGATGAGGGTTGCAAGTTGTGTGGAAAAAAAAAAATTGAGGGAAATAGGATGTATACAGGTAGGAGAAGATTCTAGGACTTGCTTTAATCCTACTGTCTTCATGTACATCTTGATTCACACAGAATGCAGAATGCTAGCACTGTTCACTTGTAATTTGCTCCATTTTCCCAAAATCATGAAAAAACACAACCTAGAAATGACTTCTGAAGCTGTTTTAGCCATGAAACCATCATTTTGCATGCTTTTCGGCAAGTCACACAAAGAAGAGCGTTTTGTTGGAGCAGCGAAATATTTGGTTGACAGGTTTTTGTTCAGAATTTGACTTGATGAAGACATGAATAATATTGTTTTAACTGTATTAACTGTTTCCCTACAGTCAAGTACAGTGTCCTTCTCAATGTCTTCTGGACCACCACCAATTGCACAAAGTGAGTCTGATTTTGTAATCATTTTTTGGCAGGACTTTGTGTAGTACTTTGTGTAGTGTCCATCATGTTGTTTACAGGCAAACTTTGTCACACATCTGCATACCACTTTTGAACTTTACTTTTGAGATTCTGATTTGGAGTTGCGAGATTTCAAGTTATCAGGTAGATGGATAGGCTTGATTCCCAGCCGTACTGTGAGTCCAGTTTCATCCTCCTTAGCCATTTTGTGCTCAGAGGAACCCAGGTGCACAAGATGGCTGGAAATCGAGACTCATGGAGGGGTAGTATCGAACACTAACCAAAGGGCAAGAAAGTCACCTTGGGTTTGCACAAGCGTTGTCATCTTCGACAAAGACTAGAAAAGAAACATATTATGGCGTATCATTGTACAAGAATGACACCTGACTATTGTCGTGACATCGTGGACTCAAATCGTTTAGGAAATACCGAAAACAAAATAGCTCTTCCACAACCTGATTGCACTGATTGTCTGAAGAGAAGTTTTTTGTACAGTGGAGCACAGTTGTAGAATAGCTTACCCTCAGAATTACACATATAAAGTTTAAAGGGACATTTAAGCAGAGCCTCCATGAAAAGCAGACCGTATTATTTTAAATTTGATTCATTTACAATAATAGTTAGGCAGACAATTCGTTTAAAAGTAATAAGCTGCTGGAAATACCAGTTATAAATAGTCATCTATTCTATTCTATTCTATTCTATTCTATTCCATTCTAAGCTTTGCGTTACTGAGGGTTCAATTTAATGGGAGTATTGCTGGGCAATCAACTTTTTCAATGATCTTTTTGGCAGGTGTGCCAACAGCTCCTCCTGTTCCTGCAGCACCCCCTGCTCCTCCAGTTCCCCCGGCCCCTCCAGCTCTCCCTGCAGCACCCCCACTTCCTGGAGGTGGAGGGGGTGGACCACCTGCCCCTCCAGCTCCCCCTCCACCCCCTGCTCCAAGTGGGGGTGGGGGATCCTTGGCTGATCAGATTGCTGCTGCCAAGCTAAAGAAGGCTTCCAAGGTGATGTTTTGTTTTGTATTTTTGGATGGATGTTTTGTACTGACATCACATGGGATAAAACAGGGGGTCCACTGTAATTGGCTCATGCTATAGTGCTTTTGTCATGTGAGGCTGAATAAATAAATAAATGAAAAGACATGGTCATGTCAGAAATGGTGCGAATCATATGTATTGTGTAAGGACAGTTGATCGATGATTTTTGTTGATTTTTGTTGATTTTACATTGCATGGAGAGAGAGAGAGGGAGAGAGGGAGAGAGGGAGAGGGGGGAGGGGCAGAGGGAGGGGGGGGTTGAGGGAGGGAGAGATTTTCCTGAGCTTAAATGGAGAATTTGTAAGGGAGTAGGATTTGAAGATCGTGGGTAAATCGTTTCACAACAAGCAAAAATGAAGATTGTGTTGAATGGATTTCTGTTCGTGCACGCCCTGAGCCCCTGTGTGGTTGCGGCCGCATGGCAGCAAAGCATTTCCATATATGACAGTTTTGCTTAGTTCAGGTTTGGTTCTAATAATATGCTGTCAGAAAGCTAGTGGCTGGTAAAGCATGTTTGGCATGGTTGGCCAGAGTTTTCTCAGTGACAAAGACTAGAAAAAAAAGAAACGAAGTTGAATTTAAAAAACGATAGATGTTGTAATTTTTCACCAGGTTGATAATGAAGCCCCACGATTGGAGAGATCCAATTCATCAAGTCGTGGAGGCAAGGGTCCTGGAGGAGGAGGAGGAGGAATGGATATGATGGCAGAAATGCAAAGGAAACTTGCTGCCAGGTTTGTATTATGAAAATCTTCGTCTCCCTTGACTGTAAACCGCTTTGAATCCCAAGAGAGAGAAAATCACGCGCCTGTGAAGTGTGCCGGAAAATTAGTCGGCAACTGAATAACAACGTGCTGACCAAGGCGGACCGAAAATTAAACGACGAGATCCACAATCCGAACTTGAAGACAGTCAGTGTCCGGACTCCGGGCCCAAAGTTTTCATTTGATCCACGATCCACTGTATTTTTCAAGTCCTTGAATCCTTTTGATGTTTAGCAAATACGTGTAGATTCCATGTTGCCGTGCGTCTGTTCGGTAATAGATCACACGAGGCGATAGCCGAGTGTGTCACTGATGCTCTTACCACATTTTGACGTCTTCTGTGATCCATTACTGAACAGACGCACGGCAACATAGAGTCTATAATATAGAGAAATCTATAATAAAGAGAAAAAACCCAAAACACGCGTAGATGACGTTATCTGTGAGTTATGAATAGATCATAAGTGAGAACCAATCAAAACACGCGTAGAATTGAGTTTATTATATGAATCGAAATATTTCGCAGTCAGTGCGCTTTTTAGTGACAAATCCGCCGATCCGTACATCTTATCGCCCCGCCCCTCCCCCCTTTGTTGGAAGGAAAATTTCAGATCAGCCAGTATCTTCATCACTCTAACGTTAATTCGTTGTAAGAGGGAAAGTTCCCTTTGATAAACTCTTCCGACGAATCGAGTTTTGTATACGTACTCAAAAGAGGCCTGTGATTAAAACGTTGTACTCTTTAAAACTCATATCTGTTAATTTTTTTTTAACAGAAAAGCGAAAGAAGAAGGAAGAGAAATCGAGGTAATCACAGGGTTTGCTTGCGCCTTTATTGAAGTCCGTTCCCTCTCCTTGAAAATTCGTTTAAAATTAATTCATGGAAGTCGTTGAAAAGTCCTTAAAATTTTAGTCCAGAGACGAACACGAACCCTTGAAGACACCGTCATGTCCAAAATAAAAGCTTAGGTTTTGGTTGTTTTGTCTTTTTTAGCCTGTTAGAGAAGAAGCAGAATCAAAAACGATCTCTGGTAGGTAAGACAGTGGCGATTGTGCAGGCAAACGATTGCCGGGTTGTTGGAAAGTTATCCCCAAATGTATAATTCTACAAAATACTTGTACTATCTTCATAAAACCTCTCTCTGGCAACCTCAGTGGAATGAAGTTAAGTTATGAAACGAATACGTTAATAGGCAGATTTCCAAATTGTTCCTTGCTCTTTGTTCAAAGCAAGTCCTTGCGTGCATTTCTCGAAATCTCCGAATCTTCGACGAGCCTATTCCGGGTGCGACAATTCCGTCTATGTCTTTAAAACGAACGCTTTTGTAGGCATGAAACCTTTTAATAATTTCCCCTTTTAGAATCAGCGGATCGCAGTTTTTTAGCAGGCTATTTGGGCCCGAAAAGTTTTCAGGGCTTTTGTAAAACAAGCAGCTGGTGCTAATGTTTTGTGATGGAGGAAGGAGAAACTGACCTCACTGCAGGACTCGCTTTCGTGACGAGGCTCAAAGGAACTCGAGAATGGCTTTTTGTCTGTTTATAAAGCGATTTTCAATCGATTGTGGTAAAACCAGAACCGAGTCAAATAGTTAAGCTACAATCCGGGTCAAAAGACTTCAGGACACTTGTCAAATTTTGAGCGAAAAGTAGAGAATTTACTGTACATGCTTCCATCGCTTTATGAGCAACGTGTGTTCTTCTTTCGCTGCCTTTTTCGCGCCCCCCTTCCCCCCAGGCAATGTTGAAACATGCCAGCGATCGATGAACGGATCTTGATTTTGGTGATCGTGAAAAATCAACATTGCAATGGGGGGAGGGGGAAAAGCGGGAAT
>BLFK01000450.1:1627549-1658214 GCA_014634185.1 Astreopora myriophthalma | reverse complement strand
GGGGGGGGGGGGGGGGGAGGATAAAAAATGGAACGATAGAGATTGATTTTACATGAATCAAGCTTCCAAATGATAATAAGCTGATCAAGTGAAGCTATGAACCTCGCAGTTATGAACACGATGATAGAACTGTATTAGGTCAATAATAAGCTGAATAATAGCAGACACGAGGTAGCAGAGGCAAAGCACTTAACTCAAGTGCAATTTATGTGAGCCTATTATTCAGATGTCTGGTGATACTATTGATGAGAATTTCTTGTTTGCTGTGAAACCATTTCTTGGCTATTTGTCTTCAATATAAAAAGTCACGCAAGGAACTGACGTGAGCACAAAAGAAGCAGTGAGAAATATTCACAGCATTTCTCGCAACTTGAGAAATAATTAATACTAAAGCTTTGAGAGAAACAACTTCTTGTAACACCCTTCTCCTGTAACTGACAGATAAATAGTTTTGTCTTTTCCAGATGAATTTTAGTTAAATTTTGTGAAAGGAACTGAGGATTGGAATTGAGTGTCATAAGTTCAAAACCAAGCAATGACCAATCCCAAGAGACACAAACAAATAGTAATTACTTGATCAGAAGTCAAAACAAATCATACATTTAGCAGTTTCTTTTTTTTTTTTAGCAGGTTCAAGAGGCAGGGCAACTCTGTCACCTAGTGGCAGAGAAAGCTAAAGCTAAACAAAAGCAAATTTCATTGCAGTTTGAGCCTCACTTGTCTCGGCCAAACTACAGTGACTTTGAACCAGCATTGAATTTCGGTGAGATTTCCACCAGGATAGTTATCAAAGTGCTAGAGCTGGAAAATCGATTGGAATCCCACCACAAGGTCACAGAAAAATTGTGCCCAAAAATCACACGAAGAATTGCCTGGTGTAAAGGCTTCTTAAATGAAGAATAAGACTTTTGTGCTCTATTATCACACAGGGTCAAAATCAGTCTGGTAGTGGAGGTCCTGGAGGTGACAAGAAAGGAGACAAGGTACATGTAGTTAGAACATTAAAATTTCTTCTTTGGTTATTTTGAGTGTATGGTAATTATCCAATTAACAAATTGATCACAGTTTTCAATTGCCTGTACTCTTATAGACCATAACTCTGGACCAATGTTAAAAGATTATTTATTTATTTATTTTTCTACTTGTCAAATTCTTAGGATAAGAAAAAGAAGTATGAGCCTCCAATTCCTACAAGAGTAGGAAAAAAACAGAAAAAATCCAAAGGTCCAGATGCTGCCAATAAGCTGCCTCAAGGTACGGAATGAATCAGTACAGCATGTGAGAGTTGTTTATTGTACATCTTAAGGTGCTAAGGTGCTTGCATGTAAATCTTTACAATGAAGATCGAAAGGGCTAGCAAAACCATGTTCAATGTGCATGAAAGCCTTCAAAATAAGTTGCGAGTCTTTTACTTTCTTCTTCTTTCAGTTGCAGCTTTTAGTTTGTCCCTTGATCTTGAAAACATTCCCTTGCAAAAAAAAAACTGGCATAAAATTATGGTGTAGGGTGCCAATGTAACTTTGCTAGATGATTCGTAAAGGTTCATATAAATTGTAGTGTTATGTACGTGTAATTTGTGTGATTTCTTTGATTAAGTACTAGCTTGTGTGAAAATTAATGAGTAACCAAACTTGCAGTTTGGCTAATTTAAAAAAGGAGCTTCAAATTATTTTTCTCTAAATGCAAAGCAATGTGTTCCTTATAGCGTGGTGCAATGTTGGTCGATGGGGAAGTAGGAGCTGGGTTAGTAATAACTAAAGATAAATTAGCCATTGTGAATAGATGTTGTAGTTAAAAATTAATTTCAGGTCAAAATAATTTTAACCTATGGTACTGCGATTTGTAATTTCTTTGTTTGTCATTTATGATAGTGAAATAACCTGAACTCGTTTTTACCTGCAATAGCAATTCAAAACACCTTTTGATTCTCTGTGTCGACCCAGCAATTTTTGATACTAAAATGTAATGTGTTCCTTGTGGAACCACATCACATTATTTTTCCTTTTCCTTGTCCCCTTAGTAACACCACACAGGAACTGCAGGCTAAAGCTCCTGAAACTGGAAAGGATAAAAGATTATCTTCTGCTTGAAGAGGAGTTTATCCAAAATCAAGAGAGACTCAAACCCCAGGAAGAGAAGAATGAGGCAAGTGTAAAAATTTACAATCAGAAGAGCTTGGTGGAAAAAGGGCATTTCGCTCGGGAAAAAAAAAAGTGCTCACAAATTGTTAAATGTTGGTGTACTGGCTCATGTTTTAGGACACTCCTTAATCCATTTTTTTAATATTAATTTGAGCTGGAAGGCTTAATTTCATAGAATGACATTGAACTCTGAAGTTGGCTGATTTTAACAAAAGGATCAGAAAATTGCACATTTTCCATAATCGATCATTGTGTTGCTTAAGATTTTTGATCAATAATCGATTGTAATCGATGATTGGCACACCACTCTTAACCACAAACTCCTGCCTCCTCCCAAATGCTGTAGGATTAATTAATCAAAGCATATATAGCGTCAGACAGTTAAATAATTTAAATGATAATTTTAATATGGATTTTAGGAGGAGAGGTCCAAGGTCGATGACCTGAGAGGTACGCCAATGTCAGTGGGAACATTAGAGGAGATTATAGACGATAACCATGCCATCGTTTCGACATCTGTTGGCTCGGAACACTATGTTAGCATCTTATCTTTTGTTGACAAAGACATGCTTGAACCTGGCTGCACTGTGTTGCTTAATCACAAGGTTTGTCCATGGTGGTGTAACACTGAGATAATAGACCACTTCGCGCTTGTTGGGGGATCATGGGTAATCAGGGCAACATGGCAGGAAATTCAAAGGTTTGTACGGAAATTCAAAGCAAAATAAATTGTTCACGACTCTACTTTCTGGACTTTCGCGTTCATAAGCCAAACATGTAAGTTCAAGTTTACAACTGAGACGATTTGGACTCGGTATTTATTCTTTTGAATTCCTAAACATTACTGTTTGTTTCTCCATACATTTTCTGCAATTTTGTGCCTTTCCAATTACAGGAAATGTATGACAGAAACTTTGTGTAAAAAAAATAATTTCTGCAATAGCTATTCTCTCCACCTGTATTCAACCAAACCTTTAAGCGCTTATGTTCTGTTTTGTAAGATAAAAGCGCCCAAAATTGCAAATCATGAATTCTTTTCATCGTTTAGAACATCCATACAAACCTTTGAATTTCCCACCATGTTGCCCTGATTACCCATGATCCCCCAACAAGCGTGAAGTGGTCTATTCACTCGTAAGTCGTGGTAATGAGTGTTCCTATGAGGTTACAATGTAGATAAGGTAATAATACCGTTTCAAAAGTTTTCATGCTTAAGATTGACGTTATTTAGGGCATTGTTTCACCAGTGATAAAAACGACAGCCTTTCAGATTGTCGGTATGCTCGTTGAATTGGAGAACACTTTCACTTTTCTGTCGTGAAGCATGTGAACATACTTTTTTTCATTGAAATAACTTTTTTTCCCCACAATTGAGTTCTCAACTTCAAGGGTGCACCTTGTCTATGAATGCAGCTTATAACTATGCTGGCATTAGTGGCACTACGAAAATCACCAGAGTGGGTGAGGCAGTAAACCTTGGTGGGTGGGGCAGTGATACGAAAATTTTGGGCCCATTCCACTTTTTCGTGATTTTCGTAATATCTCAAGTGTCTGTGGGATTGATTTTTTAAAGACGGTCAAACTGAGAGAACCTTGAACACCTGCGAATACACTTTATTTCAGGAGTGTTGATTGTGTACAGGTACTGACCAATCACGGGTAACTTCAGGTTACTTGAGTAAACCTTGAAGCCACTTAACAAATAGATTCCATGTTGCAGTGGGTCTGTTCAGTAATAGATCACAGATGATGTCAGAATGTGGTAAGAACCAAAAATAATTAATGTGGCACAAGAGACGGTAGTCGAGTGTGTCACTGATGTTCTTACAACATTTTGACATCATCTGAGATTCCAAATGCTCATTTAGACCATGGACATCAGATCTTGGTCAAGAAACAAGCACAAGATCCAAAATATTGCTCATGAATATTACATTGGTCTTAAGTGAACAGAAAAATTAAATACTCCAAGTTAGTGTACCCAAGATAGAGAAGTCACATTGTTGGTTAATTGGGTGCGAGGACAGCAGAATGAGGCACTTTAGTTCTACTTTGGATAAGAATACATGTGATTCAAACTGAGGTCATGACATTGGCTTTGTTACAGGTGCATGCTGTAGTTGGAGTGCTGTCTGATGATGCAGATCCCATGGTCACCGTTATGAAACTGGAAAAGGCACCTCAAGAGTCATATGCTGACATAGGTGGACTGGATCAGCAAATACAAGAAATCAAGGTAGCCACACTGGCACTGCAGAATTTTAGGCTTATTTTATATTTATTTAGGTTTATTCAGTTCTTATATTTTTATCTACAGATTAAGAGTCTGGCTCCATATCCTGTAGACTACACAGCAAAACTTGCAAAATTCCCTGATTTTAGTTGAATTAATTCCTATTTTAGTCCCAGACTCACCTCAACCAAAGCTTAATTTATGCCAAATGAGAGCATATATGCTGTGTACTGGTAGTATCTATAACCCTAACTGAAAATCTAACCATTTCAAATCAGTGCTTAGGCCTAACCATTAATCCTTGTCACAGAATGATATAAAACTAACTATAGTCAGAAAAAATACCTAGTTAATAAAAAATACCTAAAATTGAACATTACCTGCAACATATACACTTTGCCTGTGGCTATTGGTATGTAGATGTTTGGTCATCAAATATTTGAGGTTTGAAGGACTGTGAGAGCAAGTATTTCACAAGATGGCTGTGAGATTTGGGTATTGAAAACTTCTTTGAGCAAAACTGACCCCAGACTTGTTACAATTCTAATGATTTGTCATGCTTCTGCTTTTGGTAAAAGTGGCACAAACGTTCACTGAACTGGTTGTCAAGCTTCCAATGTTTGATGCCAAACATGGCACGTTTGTTAACCACGTAGATCTTGTGTTGAAGTCGCATGTTTATCCCTAGCCGCACCCAACAGTATTTGCACGGTATGGGTTATTGCCTATTGCTCCCTTTAGAGCGGTTTTCAATTGAGTGTCGAAAGTAATTAGATAATTACTTTGGTTTTGGTTTTGGTTTGGTTTTAGGTGTGCGTTTGTTTGGCTGAGTAATTGGTTTTTAATTTAATTGGTTTTGGTTTTACGACACTCAATTGAAAATCGCTCTATGCTGCCCACTGTAGCAACTACAGTACAAATCATCTTAACAGGGCTGTACAAGGTGTTGGCAAAGCAAAAGTCAGCTACAATAAAGTGCATTAAAATAATTGAAGGGCTCAGAGCAAAAACGTCCTAACTGGCATTTTCAGTGCGTTTGGTCATTTTGCGAGATTGCGCCCAGATTTCGCGCAATACACAGAAATTGAGTTATGGAATTACCTATCCTAGGTGATGTAAACAAAATAACCAAGGAAAAAAATTTTTTTTCCTGGACCCTGGGGAAGGGGAGGAGGGGGAAGAATAGCAGAAAAATATGGAAATACTGGTAAAAAAAAAAATTTTTGCTTCTTTTCATCAGATTGGCCCAATTTTTGGCATATCGCATGGGGTTTTCACCCCATAATTTTAGTGCAGTTGGTTGGTGGTAATTGGCCGCAATTTTGAGAAATGACCTAAAAATCACGCAAAAGTCAGTTAGGACGTTTTTTTGCCCCAAGCCCTTCAATTGTGAATTGCTCTTTGTTTACCAGGAATCAGTGGAGCTTCCTTTGACTCACCCAGAGTTGTATGAAGAAATGGGGATAAAACCACCCAAAGGAGTGATACTATATGGGCCTCCTGGAACAGGTACATGTGCAAATGCCACACCTTTGTGCTGTGGGGTGATCATTTGCTGAGAAAACCAGATCCCTTGTACAGTAATTGTGATGGAAAATCGTGTGCTATTGTCAGCAGCATACACTGTACAAGTATGGGCAAAAAGTATGGTGTAGGGTTAATTTACCAATCAGAGTGTGCTGCGCTGGATTGTTCACAAGAAATTAATGCTGTTATTGGAGGTTATTGGTGTAGCTGGACTAATTGATTTTTTTTTTCGGTGGTTATAAGTGCCCTCATTAATTTACTGTCAGTGTTTCCGATCGGTAATTATATCCTGCCTGTATCAATAATTATTAGTAAGGTTTCTATGATTAAATTTCAGGGAAGACGTTATTAGCAAAAGCTGTTGCCAATCAAACGGCTGCCACATTTCTTAGAGTTGTTGGATCTGAGTTGATACAAAAATACCTGGTTAGTGAGACTTTAGCGGTTGCCATCAAGTTTTAATTAGATGTTCCGTCATAATCATTGCACGTGTATACTTGTGAACGTGCACAAACAGTCAGTAATTTTGCAATGCTTTGTTTGTTTTGAATTTGAGATCTGTGGACCAGTATATTTTTATAACCATTAAGTATGCTTTGATGTTATCCTTATTGTCAAGTTTTTGTCATCGTCATTGTCATCGGCATCATTGTACCATTATTGTTCTCAGGGTTCGTGCTACTCCTTAAACTCCTTGAAAACTACTTGAATATATTTTGCAAATTTAAGGGCGCTTGAAAACTCCATAAAAATGAGAAATTTAAAAAAACTCCTTAAAAAACTCCTTGAATTTTTTACTTAAATACGCATTGAATGTGAAAAAATATATTGGAAACAATAAAAGAGAAAAAAATATAGAAAGTGATCTGGTTCAAGAGCGCCTTGGCAAAAAATGTGCCGCCATTATTGGAAACAAACACTTAGAGAAGCTTTATTCTTCTTCGTTTCTTCTCCTTGAAAGTCAAATTTAAGTCCTTAAATTCTCCTTAAAAAGTCCTTAAATTTAACTCTGAAATTCCTGCACAAACCCTGTGTTCTGTAGTCTCCTTCGCAGCCGTTATCAGGGTCGTCACGCAACGCTTCTCTCCCTGGAGGAGAAGCGTTGCGTGACGACCCTGATAACGGCTGCGAAGGAGACTATGTGTTCTGTTGCTGTCTAAACATTAAAGGCCAAATTGTTTGAGGGATGGTTACCACTAACCCTGGGTTAAGTCTGATTAGAACTTAAAGGTTTTCATGGTATTTGCATGTACAGTATCCCAGTTTTGCTCTAGCGCAAACAACTGGGCCCAGAACATGAATTTTCAGCATGAAACTTTTTAATCTTTGTATCCTTTCAGGGAGATGGCCCCAAACTAGTCCGAGAAATGTTCAGAGTGGCAGAGGAGCATGCCCCGTCAATTGTGTTTATCGATGAGATTGACGCAGTTGGAACAAAGCGGTAACATACATGTTGAACTATATATGAGACTCATTTTAGGCCTGCATGCTGTAGTCTAAGTACAGAACTATATTCCACAAAACTGTCTTTATGCACTTTTTAGTATAATTATTATACTGTGCTGCTTTTTTCAGTGGGGGTGATTAAACAAGTTAATTTGATTAATCGATAATGCTAGGAGAAATAAATTTCTCTGTAACGAACCCCCCATTTTAGCAAATGGCAGCAATTATTGCGTGCTTTTCAAAAGTGTTCTTTTTTCCCCCAGTCATTCATAATTTATCAACTCTCACAGGTATGAGTCCAATTCAGGTGGTGAACGAGAAATTCAACGCACCATGTTGGAGCTACTAAACCAGTTAGATGGCTTTGACTCCAAGGGAGATGTGAAGGTAATTCTTTTATAACTTCAGAAGGTCATTGGGTTGGCAACTGTTCAGAGCACTTGGATTTCTTTCCAAACAAAGCAAGGTCACTTCAGATTAATTCATCTGGTTCCTTCTCAAACTTCTTCTCATTAATAATTCATAAGCCCAAAATATTAAGAAATCATTACCATGGAGGAAGTTTGGATATGTGTTCTTAATTCGTGTAAAAGATTGGCAACTTTTGACTTAAATTTCTTGTAAAATACTGATTCCTTTGAGATGCAATATCAAACACTCAAAAGAGTGTTCCATCGTCAATCCAAGCACCTTGAATTCAGTTTAAAAACTTGGCATTTGGCCTCGTTTTTCAACTCTCCTTTCAGTATCTGATGAAATGCTCTTTCTCATGTCTAACCCTCTACTAACTGTGGTTTGATATAAGTATTACTTACCATACAATATTCCTTCTCAATACTTTTTTGTTCATTCAGGTTGTAATGGCAACGAACAGAATAGAGACTCTTGATCCAGCTCTCATCAGGCCAGGTATAGTGTTTCCAGTTAAAACAAGTGAGGGCAGTGAAGTGGTTTCAAAAGCGTTATAATGCCAATAGAGCGTTTTAATCTGTTGTCACAAAACGGCGACCATGTTGGTCTCACAAAGTACTCCTGGAATATTTCGAACCAAAATGCATGATCGCTCGAGAACTTAGAGCTTGGGTCAAACAAGAGCAAGAGTTGATGAGAGTTCACGAGAGTTGAAACTCTTTGAAACTGTTGATCAAACTCTCACACTGGGCGAAACTAGGGTGAGAGTTTCAACTCTCATCGACTCTGGCTCTCATTTGGCCAGTTCTTAATGCATGAGCAAAAAAAGAAATCTACATACAGCTTTATGGTCTCTAGGATATTTTGGGTTGACCAGTGTTTAAATATCACAGGTCGTATCGATCGCAAGATTGAATTTCCTCTTCCTGATGAAAAAACAAAGCGCCGCATTTTTACCATCCACACTGGTCGAATGACACTGGCTGAAGATGTCAATCTAGAGGAGTATGTCATGGCCAAAGATGACCTGTCAGGAGCAGATATCAAGGTAGACGTTGAAACCATAACATTCATATTTGTAGGTTATATAGTAGTTCTCTTTCTCCTTGTCCCCCTGAATTAAAAATCAAGGGGTTAGTTTGTGTAAACCTGGTGACACAAAAATATACCTTAATACTTATTAATAGAAATCCACTCACATGCTATCACGATTCCTTTAATCTGGTTGGCTCGCTACTCGCTATCTATCTTGAGTGATAAATAGTGAGTAGCAAGCTGGCGTTTTGAACCAAAGAAATGGGTAGTGAATATTTGGGTCTGGAAAATCTGGAATAACAAATACCTGTAATGCAGTCATGCCAGTGGAATAGTGAATAACACTTCTGTTAAACTTAAAAGAAGAATAATATAATCCCAGTAATCCGAAAAAGTACTCGAAGAGTAATGGATAATGGAGGTTTCATTATTGAGCACCACCCCCGAAGCTGTTGGTAAGGGACTACTCTGGCCTGTCATTTTGCAAAACCCTGGTCTCATACGGTATTTCCTCCTAACAGGCAATCTGCACAGAGGCAGGGTTGATGGCTTTAAGAGAGAGACGAATGAAAGTAACCAATGAAGATTTCAGGAAGTCCAAGGAGAATGTTTTGTACAGGAAAAACGAAGGCACCCCTGAAGGATTGTACCTCTGAATGAACATTCTTTAGTGTAATTAAACTGTTTTGATTATTGAGAAATAAAACTTTCTGATCTGTTCATTGCATTGTTCAACTGGAACTAGAGTGTGCAGGGTATTTCAGGATTTCTGTAATTTGAAATGAAGTGGCACAGAAAATGCAACGACACACAAACCTTCCTGCTTTCCCAGGCATTGTCACAATGGTTGAAGTAGTATATCAAACAAGAAAAAGAGTGCTTCATCAGATATCCAAACACCAAGAACTGAGTTGAAAAACTAAGCAGAAGACCGAGGTTTTTTTAACCAAATTCAAGGTGTTTGGGTATCTGATTAAACACTCTTGAGTATTTCATATTGCTTCTCAAAGGCATTATGATTTAATGAGAAATTTGAGTTGAAAGTTGCCAAAATTTTATGCTAATAAAGATCACATATCCAAAGTTAGTGGTAAAGATTTCTTTTGTTTTGGGCTTAATATAAAGGAGTTTGAGAATGAAAATTCTGATAATCCATTAATTAATTACTATTAATAATTACAATTAATTTAATTAACACAATTAATTATTAAATAATCATAATAACTATTAATAATTAACTATAATTACTATTAATTAATTTATTTAATTAATTAGTAATCCACTAGATGGTTTAACTAAATTAACACTACAAATACAGCCTTCAACCAACCACAAAACGAAGTAATTAATTATCCATTAATTAATTACTAATAATAACTACAATTAATTAATTGTATTAATTAAATTAACACAATTAATTAATTAATAATTGTAATTACTATTAATCAATGGATTATTAATTACTTCGTTTTGTGGCTGGCTGAAGGCTGTATTTGTAATTGTGTTAATTTAATTAATACAATTAATTTAGTGAAACTAACTAGTGGATTACTAATGAATTAAATTAATTAATTAATTATGAATAGAAATTAGAATTATTGATTAATTAATTGTGTTAATTTAACTAATTGTAATTGTGTTAATTTAATTAATACAATTAATTTAGTGAAACTAACTAGTGGATTGCTACTGAATTAAATAAATTAATTAATGGTAATTATAATTAATTATGAATAGAAATTAGAATTATTGATTAATTAATTGTGTTAGTTTAATTAATTGTTAATTGTAATTATTAATAGTAATTAATTAATGAATTATTAATTACTTCGTTTTGTGGTTGATTGAAGGCTGTATTTGCCTCAGAACGTGATTTACTCTTGATTATTTTTGTTTTGGTTTTATCACAGTGAATTAATTAAAAACCACTCTTATTGTTAGGTTGAGGGTACAGTAAATTTTCATGTTTGCTTGAACATTAGAGTTAGTTATTAATTAATTTAGTAGTTAATTTAGTAATTTATTTAATTAATTAGTAATCCACTAGTTGGTTTCACTAGCCAATCTAAATGCAAAAGAAGTCAAGACAGCCAGCACCAAGCATTGGAAAACGAGAGAAGTCAAAATGGGCCAATTTCGATATATTAAAATTCACTCTGACAAAAGGCATCATCTCGAGGAAAAAAAAAACTCGTACAAATCCTTAATTTATTCCCCAGAGCCTCGAAGTCATGTTTATTGTTTAAAGTTGAATTTTAAAATATCAAAATTGGTCTTGGTTTTAGTTTACTTGTATCTGATTGGTCAAAGTTTGCAGAAGGTTTACCCAATCACAGAGCAAAGCAAATGATGTCATTACTTTCACCAGTCACCTGAAAACCACTCTATGACACTGAGCGCATTGCTGTTTAACAGGTAGATGTTTCCTCTGCACTCTGAGAGTTACTTGGCTTTCTTTCCAGAATAACTCAGAAAGAGGAACTATTTCACTTGCTACACCTCAAAAACACTTGATTAATCACACGGGCAATAAGGAAAAGCAAACATATGAGTGCCTTGAAAGACAGGAATGTATTACCAAGATAAGGAAAAGAGCAAAAATATAATAACTTAAATGCTGATAATTTCGTAACTGTTTGACTGAATGAAAATTGCACCTTAAGCGCTAAGCACCACATTTTATAAATCGAACAGCAGAGAATGAGGTTTGACTTCCCCCATCAAACCTTAACGTAACACACTTTAAAATGTATCCCAGTGTACAGATTGTTTTGTGCACGACAAAACCCAATTATCGTCCCAATGTCAATCAACAAAATCTCTGCTAACAAAAAAAATACAATAAATTATTTTTCCCAAATAAACAGGTCACTTGCAGAAGACTTTAACTGTCCTGTCATAGCCTGTTAGCACTAGTATTACCCAACAACTAATACTTTATCCATGGACTCTGACTGGCTTCTAAAACCCAAGATAGTTGTGCATTTACGATCTTGTCCAAAACAGCCATACAGTGTACATAATGACTGGGTATTCAAATCTGACCAAAGCTTTTAAAGTAACAATTAAAATTATTTTGCTTTAAAGGTCTGGTACACAGTGGCTTGATACATGTTCAGGTTGTTCATAAATACGAATTTACATCTTCAACACTTTTTTGACTATGACAGTGGACAGGGTTCCTACTCCTAAAAGGTTTTCGAATTCCATGACTTTCCATGACCTTTTCCATGACTTTTTCCAGTTTTCCACGACCGTACGTTTAGCTGTCACTTTCGAAAATTGTCAAAATTGTCCTTGTTTTCGAGTATATTCTGACAAAACTAGCCTGTATTTTATTTTGGCCTTGCCTCAACATCTGCAATAATTTACCTATCACACACAACTATAATTTTCCATGACTTTCCAGGTTTTCCATGACCAGTACAAACCCTGGTGGATAATCAATTTTTTAATCAAGATTTTCCCCCAAAAGAAACAGGGTTTGTACGGGTCACGGTTAATGTGGAAAGTCATGGAATTGAAGTATTTCAGCTTCTAGGCCTGGAAAGTCATGGCATTTAATTGCCAGTCATGGAAAGTCTTGGAAAATTACAGTTATGTGTGGTACGTAAATTATTGCAGATGTCGAAACAAGACAAAATAAACTGCAGGTGAGTTATGTCAGAAAATATCCCAAAACAAGGACGATTTTGACAATTTCAAAAAGTGACAGCTAAGCTTAAGGTTGTGGAAAACTGGAAGAAGTCATAGAATTTGAAAAGCTCTTAAGAGTAGGAACCCTGAGAAATTCATGATTGTAAATTAAGTTCATGGCTCCACCAACGTCATATGGTGGTCGTAGTGTTTGAGAAGAAGCTCCTTGCCGGTCAACTCTTCCTGGCAAAGCCAACAGATGTGTTTAATTTTATCCCAGATTAAACAATGTCCTTGGATGATGGCTGAGTGTGACCATGTTGCCTTCATGTTCATTTGCACCATCCTGGTGGGCTTTTTCACGTTTCCTAGTACTTCACCTGTAGTTAAATAGGGGTTATTCACCAGCCGGGAGGTCCATATTAGGAAAAACAGTGCCCAAGGTCTTGACAGAGGGCACAGCTTTTCCCAGACTGACCTAGGCTAGTGAATAACATTTTTATTTTTTTCTAAAACACAACGAAAGGTGTGCGAAAGACCTGAACATTTTAGGGTTGTAAGCATCTGAACAATTCCGCCCGCCGTGAGCGGGCCGGATGAGAAAATTCCGCCAGCTCCCACAACCAATCAGATTGCAGGATTTGTTGAATTCCGCCCGCTCACGCACTGAGAAAAAAAAAATGCCTTTCTCCACTGCGTACATTCAAAAGACGCCACACTAGTGCAAACTTCATGTCTCCTTAGCTTCCCTGACTGGATAAAATGCTTGCTACAGTGATTGCATCTGTAAGCATTCACTTTTATGCTTCCTTAGATCAGACCCTTTGCCGAGACACATGCCAGATTGTTTGCAGCCATAAGGCTTCTTTCCTGTGTGAATTCTTTCATGTCTACTTAATAGAGTTCCTCTTTGGCTGAAACACTTGCCACAGCATTTGCATTCATAATACTTCTCTCCAGTATGAATTCTTTCAAGTTTCCTTCGTTTTCCTGCAACAACAAAACACTCGCCACACTGTTATAAGGCTTCTCTCCCGTATGAATTCTTTCATGTGCCCTAAGACTAACTGCTTGGCTAAAACACTTGCCACACTGCTTGCATTCATAAGGCTTCTCCCCTGTGTGAACTCTTTCATGTCTCCTTAGAGTTCCTCTTTGGCTAAAACACTTGCCACACCATTCACATTCATAAGGCTTCCCTCCGGTATGAATTCTATCATGTGCCCTTAGACTTGCTGCCTCATTAAAACACTTGCCACACTGTTTGCATCCATAAGGCTTCTCTCCTGTATGAATTCTCTCATGCCTCCTTAGACTTGCTGCCTCATTAAAACACTTCCCACACTGTTTGCATCCATAAGGCTTCTCTCCTGTATGAATTCTCTCATGCCTCCTTAGACTTGCTGCCTCATTAAAACACTTGCCACACTGTCTGCATTCATAAGGCTTCTCTCCTGTATGAATTCTTTCATGCCTCCTTAGACTTCCTGCCTCATTAAAACACTTGCCACACTGTTTGCATTCATAAGGCTTCTCTCCAGTATGAATTCTTTCATGTGCCCTCAGACTAACTGCTTGGCTAAAACACTTGCCACACTGTTTGCATTCATGAGGCTTCTCCCCTGTGTGAACTCTTTTATGTGTCCTTAGACTTCCTCTTTGGCTAAAACACTTGCCACACGTTTCACATTCATAAGGCTTCCCCCCAGTATGAATTCTATCATGTGTCCTTAGACTTGCTGCCTCATTAAAACACTTGCCACACTGTTTGCATTCATAAGGCTTCTCTCCTGTATGAATTCTTTCATGCCTCCTTAGACTTGCTGCCTCATTAAAACACTTGCCACACTGTCTGCATTCATAAGGCTTCTCTCCTGTATGAATTCTTTCATGCCTCCTTAGACTTCCTGCCTCATTAAAACACTTGCCACACTGTTTGCATTCATAAGGCTTCTCTCCAGTATGAATTCTTTCATGTGCCCTCAGACTAACTGCTTGGCTAAAACACTTGCCACACTGTTTGCATTCATGAGGCTTCTCCCCTGTGTGAACTCTTTTATGTGTCCTTAGACTTCCTCTTTGGCTAAAACACTTGCCACACGTTTCACATTCATAAGGCTTCCCCCCAGTATGAATTCTATCATGTGCCCTTAGACTTCCTGCCTCATTAAAACACTTGCCACACTGTTTGCATCCATAAGGCTTCTGTCCAGTATGAATTCTTTCATGCCTCTTTAGACTTCCTGCCTCATGAAAACACTTGTCACACTGTTTGCATTGATAAGGCTTCTCTCCAGTGTGAATTCTTTCATGTGTCCTTAGATTTCCTTGTTCACTAAAACACTTGCCACACTGTTTACATTCATGAGGCTTCTCTGCAGAATGAATTCTTTCATGTGCCCTTAGATATCCTGCCTCAACAAAACACTTGCCACACTGTTTGCATTCATAAGGCTTCTCTCCAGTATGGATTCTTTCATGCCTCCTTAAGCTTCCTGCCTGATTAAAACACTTGCCACACTGTTTGCATCCATAAGGCTTCTCTCCAGTATGGACTATTTCATGTCTCTTTAGACTTCCCTGTTTTCTAAAACACTTGCCACACTGCTTGCATTGATAGGGCTTCTCTCCACTATGAATTCTTTCATGTATCCTTAAATATCTTTGTTGGCCAAAATACTTGCTGCACTCTTTGCACTTAAAACTGTTCCTAACTGCACAGCTTTTGCCACTTGCATTTAACTTTGGCATAATGCACTCATTGCTATATTTCAGTCAGCACTGAAATTAGACGAAAACACAAAAATTAGCTGGTTGATGAATTTTTGCAACATAAGTGGCTATAAGATTTTGTGTTTGCCTTTTAATACCAACCTTGTCTTTGAGGTCAGTTCCGTAAACCTGCTTTTCTTTTAAAAACTTTGATAGTAATTAACCGAAAATGCTAACATAGAAATAGACAAAATTCTCTATAGTATCATTTCTACTCTTTATGGCAACAATAATGGGTGTTAACTTCATAGGAATGTCCCTTTTATGTGCCTTTTAATAGCATGCAAACTCAAAGTTTGAAATTTCAATCAACAGTTGTTTCACACTGTCCGGAATCAGTGCAGTGGACTGGGTGAAAGGGTTCCACAGCACTGTGATTGGCATGCCAAATTTTGACTCCTTTGTTGGTTTCTTTTTTGTAGGGTCACACTTCTTGTTGAACACTATTTTTCATTAACAACACAGTATCGTAGTTTCTGTTTTTATGCAGATCCATTGTTCTCTTTATTCATTATTTTTATTGTTATCTTAGTTAGTGAATCACGAAACCCCTTCAGTGACGTACGACCTGACCTTTTTTGTTTTGGCAAATCATCGCCACAAATATGACTGATATTTCGTGATATTTCAAATATGACTGATATTTCGTGATATTTCAAAATTCTCCAAATACCACTCGCCGCTTCGCGGCTCGTGGTATTTTGGACAATTTTGAAATATCACTCGCGGTATTATTGCCAAATACCACTACAGGTCATGCTATTACCTATACGAATTCATGTTGATCACTTTGCTTTACTAGCCAATCAGAATGCAAAAATAGTAAACCTAGACAGTGCCAAGCTAAGTGCAGGACGACGAGAGTGACTAAGTAGCAGTTAGTTTTAGTTTAGCATCCCATTGGTTTGAAATTTCACGCAAGTTTTTAGATCCAGTCAGAGCATTATAGCAAAACCAAAACAAAAGCAATCACATATTTACCTTCGACACTCAACTGAAAACTGCTGTATTGAAAGACACAATGATCATTTAAGCTTTATGACTACTACTAGTAATAGTTCTCACTAAATCTGCCCCCACTTTTTTGCTTGTTGAAAACAATTAAATCATTATATTATTCTGTTATCCTACATGGGTGTCCTGTGGACGTAACAAGATGGCGCTTTGGCAGTCTCAAGTCTAATTAGTCAGACATGTAATACTTCATCGCCGTGCGTTTTTACTATAATATAAGGCCACATCCCAACAAAATCAACGGTAAACAGTGGCCAGTCAACGTTGACAACAGTCTGATGTTACCACACAACAAAGTCTTCATAACTCATCCAAAAATTTTCTACGGACAGAATGCCTCAGCAACTTGTACACCAGACAAAGTCAGGACCCTAGCTTATACTATTAGACTTATTGACTGGACAAAGGGGCTGCCTGCACACAAAAAAGTTTGCATGTACATGTGTATGCATAATTTACTTTAACGTGACTGAGAGAAAATAGGACAAGTCAAAGTCTCCATATGGTAATAAAAAGAAAAAAGAAATAAAAATTGAACCCTTAGGTGTAGGCTTCTCAAACATTGATTATATTCAAGCAGCAAACATGGTCAAGTAAAGGAAGCTAAGTGGAGGATGTAAATGCAAAATAAATGAACTCACAATCCAAAATTACAGCTGGCTCTTATTATTGTAATATTAGAAAAGACTAGACATTGACTGTAAGAGGTTTAAGTAAAGGAGCAGTAGACAGATGGATAGTTGGATAGTTTATTAAAATATTGAACATAGCGGTCCGTAGACTGAATTGCGTTACAATTGCTTAAAATTAAAATTAAATAAATTCCAAAATATAAATACTAATTGAAATTATAACGATAACATTTCTATGAAAATTTGAAAAACTCTCTATATATAACTATGTACAAACTAGTCTAAAAAATCATGTAAACATACTTGGAATAAAAGTGTTCTTAAAACGATTTGTATGTGTATGGGGCATGGCATAAGCCCTGGACTGTCTTAGATTACATCTGTGTTCTCTCTTAGGAGGTAAGACAGGCAAAACTTTGTGATCTGGGCATGACGTGATAGACTCGAAAAGCTTACTACACAGAGCTACATGTCTAGCGAGCAAGGTTACTAAGTCGAATCTGACCAAACATTCTGAATACGACGCATAAGCACAAATGATGGAGAGCACTCTCTTTTGCACTCGTTCAATGTCATCACTGAGATACTGTGGAAGCGCATGAGCGCACAGCTGGGTAATGCAAGGTTTAGGCTAGGTTAGGGTTAAGCATGCATGTAAATTCACTTAATTTATCATGCGCTGCAAAAAAATTATGTACAATCCCTAAAATTTTAATGCTGATGGCCCAGAATGCAATTTTTCCAAAGCTTGTCCAAACATTGAGCTGGGCTTATATTATATTCATTGCATTTACATATTAACATTAATTATTAATTTTAATCCCATTTATTATATTGTATCTTAAAATTATATTTATTAAAGCATTTGAATGCAATTTAAGGGAGTTAACAACAAAGAGTGCCTGTCTTTCTGGTGTCGGTAGTTGGTTTGGAGGCACATGCGTAGTGCTTCAACATGCATCCTTTTCAGGGCATTTATCATACGAAGCATGAGGAGTTCTGTTCTCCAGTGTGTTGCATAGAGTTTGTATTTAGCATTTCCCATGATTCCTTTTCTCGGTCTCCTCGGCGGCTCTTTCAATTGTATGTCTCTTACGAATTTTGCAATACCTCGGGCTTCTCACAATAGCACTTCTATTTTTGAATAGGGAAGACCTGGCTTTTAAGACTCAGAATGCACTTTTTTTTCCAAACCTTAGTGCAAACATTGAGCTGGACTAATATTATACTTATTATATTTACACATTAATATTCTTTATTATATACCTATATTTATGATATTACATTTATTATTATTCTTATTATTAATATTTGGCTTAAAAATGAGTGCAGCAAAGTCAATGCACGATGTACTGAGACCTTTTTTTTTTCCTGTACAGCCTGACCTTACAGTCAGTAATAAGCAACTCCAATGGCAATTATTTTAAATTGCCTACATATGTACGAGAATCACTCTTCATTTCACAATAAAAAAACTTCCCTTCTTAAAAGAGACAGACTGCTTTTGACATTTTCAGGAGATTAAGCCACGTTTGGAAGATCAACCATGCCTGCTATGCTACTGCTATAACTACCCCAGCCCCACAGCAATACCCGAGCATGGCATTATAGCTCGTGTGAATTAAAGAGTCTCTAGAATGAAGGCTTCGATTGAAGTCTTAACCGACTCGTTTGAAAAGAATGGAGTGGATTGCGTGACACAATTTGTGTGGAATGTTGGCGGCCACGTGGGCGATAAAAGCTCCATAATCGAGAAAGGTCGACAACCTTTTGATTGAAAACGCGCGTTACTCGATTGTGTCAATTAACAATTTTGCCAATGAACTCCCCCGCTCAGAAAAAGGGGCAATAAACTTCTTCGCTTTCTCACCTTCAACAGCAAAGACATTTCCGCTGCATGTGATCACAGTCCATCCGTATCGCCGGGCGGTTACTCGGCATCAAGATCACGTGGGAATGTCACAGGCAGACTACGTTTACATTTCAGTCCAGTGTGATTTCCTCCGAAAACGGAAATTTCCCAGACTTCGTCCAGTTGGTAATCATGTTATGTATGTATATTAAGACTATGCAAAAAAAACAAAAAAACAAAACACAAAACAAAAAAACAAAACAAACAAACAAACAGCGGCCACCTTGCTTGTTTTTCCATAACATGGATGACCTTAACCTTAGCAGAAACTAAAGGGGCACTAGCATTTCTAAAAAGAAGCACATCATCTCAGTTACGAGAGCCGATCAAGAAAATAAGCCCTGAACTTACATGTACATCGTAAATCATCTTAATTAAAGAGGAGTTAATTCAAAAAGAAATAAGAATTCTCTACACACATCCCCCATTTTCTAAAGATGTGTTCTTTACAGCCGTAGTTACTAAAACATGGAACGACCCAAAATGATCCAAAACCACTGAGATCACCAAAGACCGCAAACAAAACGATACAAAACTGCCTACAACAATTAAACGACTGTAAATGATTGTATTTTGCTTGCCTGTTCATGTTGCGTGACTATGGTATTGTCAATCACAAGTATCGTAATCTTTTGCCACGCATCGCAGAGCTTACGCATGCACATTTGCTTACCAAAAAAATGAGAAAATGACAAAAGGAACCATGCAGTTTCCCGTTCAACTTAAACATTCCGCGGATCATTTTCCCGTTCGCATTGTAGTACACGGAGTTTGCGCATGTGATTAAAATGACAACTGAACGAACAATGCAGTATCCTTTGCGGCTAGTGGGGGATATGTTTGCACTAAAGTGGACTTTGGTGTAATATGCTGAAGAAAATGAGGTCAAACGACAGACAAAAAAACAGTCGGGGTTTTTTCTTAAGAAGGGCGAATGCGCGAGGCACCGGAAACAGCCAGTGATCTTCGTAAACTTTTTAACCGAATAGCGCGATGAGTTTCGACGTGAAAGGAAGAAAGTGCTGATCAATGACACCGTTAAGTTGCAAATACGACAAAAACACCAAAAATCAAACTTTAGAAATGCTTGCGGTTCTCTTTAATAGCTATCTGTTTCACTATAAAATGTATTTCTTGGTTTCTAAAAAATGCAATTAACGCCACTGCGGTCTACGGATGGCCACAAAGCAACTACAGATCAATGTCACAGCCGTGGAACGGCCAAATATTCTTCGTAAAAATGTTCTTGGTCTTGAGACCGGTAAAATCAATGCTTCAGTTGTCCTCTCCTGTATGCTATTGTGATTGTACCCCAAGAAGAGCCAGGGAGGCAAATCCGTATGAGGAGAGTCCAGAATCAGTCCTCTGTGATTGGGGAATCGATCTCAGATTTTCCACCTCTGTAAATAATGCTGGCCTAAAGGAAGCATGAGCGAGCGTGTGAGGAACAAATCAGTGGATCAGTGGACAGCACCTCACGTCTAGGACAAAAGGTACAGCTACGAGACAAAGGGGCCACAAATTAATCACTCTGCATAACACTGTCATGTACAACAATGAACCTGTCAATCACCTTGACAATCAACCTGTACGACAATGTACAACAATGTAAGACAGTCAGCTTGTACGACGACAATGTACAACAATCTACCTGTACGACAACAATGTACAACAACAATGTGGGACAACCAAACACACTTAGTCATCCTCCCTTTCCCCTAGAGGAACTTTTCAAGGAACTCGACAAGAAAATACTGTCCATGGGGGACTGAGAAGGAATTGACGCAAAATGCAGTAGTTTACAATGAATTATGCTTCGAGTCATACAGAACCCCGTTACGGAATAAAGTCAAGCCAAATACACCAGGGACTATGTTCCCTAGTCTTTGAAAAAGATTTCTGTAGGCTCTGATCTGCGGACGCACGCCATAGACCAAACCTTTCCAAATTTTTCTTGGCAGAGGAGGGTTTAGTTAAATAAAGGGATCAATTTCCAAAGAACACTCATTTTCAAGACAGATACGGTCAGTCTTTAATTGTTTTGCTCCCAATTCTCACGATTTAGTACAATTCCCTTACTTCTACTTTGTTTGTGTACATAACTTGTTTCATGATGTCTGACGAATGTGGTTCAAAGTTGACGTGCGTCCAACTTCAACAGCCCGGCCTACCCTACAGTTATCCCAGCTCTTTTGCATTCTTCGATATCCTCCGCTAAAGCGATTAAGATAAACTTCTAAGGGAGCATTCTTTTAGGAATATTCCCTTTATTTCTATTTCGGTCTAGGGTGGAGCGAATCAGTGGGATAACCCGCGTATTGGGAATAGCTCCCAATATAATATCAATTAAGGATAAAAATTAGCGATATTTTAGACTGACGTTTCGATAGCTCCATGCCATCAATTTCAAATTCAAATAAGCAAATTCTGTGAGTTCGTTATATAGTAAAAGTACGTGTGAAAGTCTTATGCATATGATTAAAGAGAAGCACAAAGCAACGTGCCGGGAATGTCAAGTGTTAAGTGTAGGTTTTTTTGTCTTTGATGTAGAGCATTTCATAAATTAAACAATCCTACTTCCTACGGCATTTCTTGAGGATTGTAAATTCGTCACGTAGATCCTTGTTCGTCCAATTGTGTACATCACGCAGGTGTTTACCAATTTTATTTTTTATTATTTTATTCAAAAATCAATCAATTCAAATTCAATACATACAAAGCAGTTCCGATGGCGGAATGCTTATGTTCATCAATGCGCTGAAGAACAATATCACTGAAAAATTGCGGCACACATTTTCCGTAACAATCCCCAAAGAATGCGCCCTCAAGTATGCTGGTTGATACACAAGGGTCAGAAACGTAAGGAGTCGGTTATTCTTAAAATAACAGTTCTTGTTATTCGAAACGTCGAAAACTAATCAAGACTGTGGTGTTTTAAAATAGAAAGATTAGTACTTACGTTCTCTGCGGAACGAGATTTCTTTCCCCTTTTCTGAATTAACTGCAAGAGAATTAAAACTGGAAGTGCTACCAAGCACGATTAAAAATATATATATTCCCGTTTTATCGTGGGATTCTAAATTACACTAACCACTAACCGGACACTCACTAGCCGAGACAATAATGCATGGTTCAACAGGCCAGTGGAACAGTTCGTCACGTGACCCCTATTTCGTATAAAGTCAATGATCCCTGAGGTTTCAACAAATTATTTTTTTCCAGAAATGGAAAAAGGTGCCTAAAATACACTGCCATGCCAATTTCCAGGCTCATATCGTTAAAGCAGAGGTTATTATGGACGTGAGAAATTAGAAGGACCTGTATGGGAGGAAGACGCTTTTTCCCTCCATTCACGCTCCAATTATTTTTCACACAAATCCTGGCATTTTTCTAAGTTTTCAAGCCGCCATTAACTTTCTGCCTTGAGGTTTTAAAGTCCAAAAATTTATATCCTTGTTAATTTACCTTCGAATATTCTACCTGCAATAAGTATAATAATCCAACCTTCCTATGTTGCGCTTATTTAGGGAGAATTCCACTGTTGCCAAACAATTCTAGTTCGCAGATGAAAGTATGGAATTCTCAAATTTTCAAATGGTCATAAAATGACGACGTTCAGTGGTCTCTGTCTCAAATTTGCATTCTGGCTTAGTGAAACACGTTCTTTTCATTTCTGGAATTCATACAGCTACTGCTGCAAGTTTGTCAATGATCGGTCATGTGACCATCTGTTGCAAATGGCCTATTCTACCTGTTACAATGCTCCCCGGACACATCCCAGGGAATTTGCAATATAATTTTTTTGTCAGATTTTCAAAATAATAAAACACCCGGAAATGATGGACTTACTGTGGAATTTACAGAACTTTTTGGCCACCTCTTGGCGATTTGTTAGCGAAGTGCTTAAACTATTCTTAAAAATATGGGGAGTTATCAGTCGCAGAAACAAGTTGTTATTGTCCTTACAGAGAAAAAGGACCGTGACCGTCGTCAAATTAAAAATTGAAGACCAATTTCTCTGATTAACGTAGACGTCAAAATACGCACCAAACCCACTGCTAAGAGGATGCAAAAGGTGTTACCAGATATTATGCACCACAACCAAAATGCTTATGTTGAGGGCAGAACAATATTCGACGCCGCACGCACAATAGATGATGTCATGTCCTTCACTGCTTTAAAAAACATTAACTCCTTATTGGTGGCAACAGACTTTGAAAAAGCTTTCGATTCAGTTAAGTGGAAATTAAGACAACCCTTGAGAGTTTCAATTTTGGACCATCTTTTATCACATGGATTAGCACTTTTTACGCCGATATATCGAGCTGTGTGATGAACAATGGTTTTGCAACGCCACTCTTCAAACTTTCTCGAGGAGTGCGCCAAGACGACCCGCTCTCTCTCTATCTTTTTATCCTTGTATTGGAATTGTTGGCTATTAATATTAGAAACGACAGAACCATCAAAGGAATTAAGGAACTCAAACTAATTATTTTCGCCGATAATTTAACAGCTTTTTTAGCCGACTCAGAATCTTTCCATCGCCTTTCAGTTGTGCTAACAAGGTTCGGTGAGTTCTCGGGGTTAAAAGTCAATAAGTAAAAAACAGAGGTGCTAAATCTTGGACCCTCCAATATAACTGCAGGGGAGCTAGGTGCCGAGGAAGTAAGTAAAGTAGTTAAAACTCTGGGAATACACTTCACGTATAATCGCGTGCTCTCATTTAAACGGAACCTTGAGGCCATTACCAAGTCCGTTAATTGGATACCTCAAAGATGGAATTGGAGAAACCTTACGTTACCAGGTAGCATGCAGATTATCAAAACATTTGCCATTCCCAAAACTTTATATCGGATGAGCCTAATTGAATCAAACAAAGACTTTATAAAAGACATCAAAAAATATTGTATCATTTTGTTTGGAGAGGCAAAGATAAAGTGAAACGTGTTGATTAATTATAGTAATGATGGAGGTTTAAAAATGCCTTACATCGAGTCCATGATCGACACACAAAGGATTAATGGCATCCAGAAGTTTCCGGGTGATGATTCACCATGTTCTTGGAAGTGCATATTAAATCATTACTTAAAGAAAGTCGGATGTAAAGTGTTATTTCTTTGTAACTTCTACTTTTCGAAATTGCCTTTAGGTCTTCCACGATATTATATAATGTTTGATTGCTTGGACCTCTTTAAACAACTCTAATCCACCTACTCTTGATGAAATTGTTCACCAACTTATTTGGAACAACAAGTATATCTGCATAGACGACAAATCTGTGTTCAATCAAAGACTGATTCTCTAAGGGACTTTGCAAAGTCGGAGATTTAGTTGAATTAGTTTGTATAAAGCCACGTATAACAGAACAAGAAATATGCGTTATTGACCAAGCGTGAGGTCAAGATGGCTGGATATTGGCCAAGTTCTTTTTTGCGTTTTTATGGACCTCGACAGGGTCTAAACATACCTGTAGAACGCACTTCATAGTCAATAAATTTGAGAGAAAGTGTGAAGAAATGGTCACACCATGTACTCACCACATATACTACTATTGCCGCTGCCACGATAACCAACGTACAAACGACAGCTATGATTGCTACGCCGGTCTTGGATACCCCTTTGTCATTCGAGCTCTCCACTTCTTCTTTACCAACAATCGTGGAATCTTTGATCTTGTACCACGGCGAAGTCAGCATCACCTCAGGTTCGGCTACCAAGGTCAATCCACTGAAACGAATAACTACTTGGTGCTTGCGAGCCTGAAGTAAGATGGGATATCATTAATCGCTTAACGAGGACAAAACTAGGAACGTACAACCCACATCTCTCTTTATCATTTTCTTAGACCTTTCTCCTGTGGGTCTAAGAGTTCTGTTTGACTCTGCACCTAATTTTCATTCATGTGGTTTGAGAGGAAGCTCTAATAATATATTCATTCTTAGACCTCGCACCGAAGCTGGTAAGCGAAGCTCTGGCTATCATGGTGCTGTCTTGTGGAATGGCCTGCCAGATGACGCTAAATCTGTTCAACCTCTTTCGTCATTTAAATCTTTACTAATGTAACTTTTTCCATATTAAATAATATTTGTATGTTTTTTATAGGTTACGGTTAGTTTTTAGTCTATATGTATTCGTAGTTACCGTCGCGGCTCTCTAGAAGAGCATCTGTTCATGATGAAAGGGATACCGTGTGTAAATAGAGACAATGATGATGATGACGACCATCTACATTTAGAACTGTTTTTTTCCGCAATTAAAGTATTGTCACTTTGTGCAGGCCCGGCGGTGCAGTGGTTCGCGCGCCGGGTTCTCGACCTTAGGGTAGGCGGTTCTGCCCTCGTGTGTGAGGGGAGTAGGAATACTCTGTTGCCACATGCTACAGGAAACCTTGACAAGCTCCCCCCGTATGTGCTGCTATGGCCTGTGGGCGACTTTACCTTCTTACCCAGCCAATCAACGCACAATGTCTACGCTTGCGTGACACGCGCACAAATTTGCCCTTAATTTTACGCGCGAAATATGAATCTAAAATAAAATAGGCCTTTAGGAAACGATTACTTAAAGTAGGGGTGCTAGTAGTCGCTCGCTCCCACTATAATACGAAGCTGTTTGCTGACAAACGTGTGGTCATAACTGAGCTACTTCAACACTCGTCATTGGAATATTCCAAACCTTTGCGGTAATGTCCTTGGAAACCTCTGACAGGTCGGGTCCCTCACTCGAAGGCAAAACAGTAAATCCCACCAAAATGCTGCCCTCGCGCGCCTTAAATAATAAAATAAGGAACAATTGCTCCCACACATGACTGTATTGTTCTTAAACTCCTCACTTCTTAGACTACACACAATCTTTACTCGCAGGTATTGTTGAATGAGTACTTCATAGAGTTGAACACGTGCCAATTCCATATCCCATCTGTTTTTAGCGGAGAGTTTTGGGATGAGAACACCTTGTGATGTCCGAGATTAAGTTACAACCCATTTGCGGTTAATCCTGGACGTATGCAGTAGATTTTTGGTTTCTCTAGCCAGGGATTTCCCGGGGGTGGATGCTTAGGTTATCGACGGCATTCACTCATCCAAGTTGCGATGTTCGAATACCCTATGTTCCCTACTCTACGCGAACTAGGTTATGGTAAGTTCCCCTATTTCCTCATCCCCTACTCCCGCTGAAATATTTCCGATCGCAGGTACGAGCAGCTTAACGTAACTGCTCAATGACTCGACCACCTGAGATGAAACAAGATTTTGGAGACATGGAGGGCGTGACTTCTTCGCTAATTTTAATAGTAAGGTTTACGGTCCGGCTCGGGATCTCGTAAATTTGCTGAAACTCTGTAAATAAATAAATTAATTTAACTGAGAGCTCTTGTCTGCTTATCTCTATTGTGAGCCATCATAGACGTTTTCGTCAAGGTGAACAATCAATGATTTTAACCGGTGTGCCGATTATAATCAACCGATGACCCCGTAGTCGATACTGACCTCAAGACCTTGGAGTTGATCCTCCTTCAAACTGAACGAAGTAATAAACTGCTTCTTTAAAGACCTGCAAGTAGAAGAGTAATATATCGGGGAAAAAAACTTGTTTGTTGGGAATACCGTAACAATCTGGTTACCAGGTGTCAATTTTACAAAAAATTTACACTTGTATTTTACAACTGTAGCTATTGTTTTCATCCAGGGAAACAATAGCTACTCTTGTCAAATACAAGTGTATTCTTTTTTTTTTTATAAAATTCACCCCAGCATACACAATTTCAGCCAATCAGAAATCGAAGTAATCTACAACTTGTTTTTCCAGCCAATGAGAACGCAAAGCAAGTAAACGCAGCCGGCGCCAAGCGCGGGAAAACGAGAGCCACGGAGTCGCAATTGGTTTCAGTTTAGCATCTGATTGGTTGGAAAGTGCGCGCGAATTTTTTTTAATCCAATCAGAGAGCACACTATGCCCAAAACCAAAGCATGAACTGCGTCATTACTTTCAACACTCAATTGAAAACACCACTTGGCACCGATTGTAAATTGGCCACAGGTTGATGTCATAACTGAAATTGAAGTGCACCCAAACTCACATATTTTTCGTTTTTAATGTAAATCTCTCCACCCAAAGCAAACATATTTTGCCATTTGTACCTCAAAATTTTGCCTTTTATGTGCCCCACAAGACACGTAAAGTTCGCAAAACTAGCAATCATTTGGACCCACGACCGAGCTGTGAGGGGCATGGGTCTATTCTCGATTTCACGTCACAAACTGTTTTGCAATGCAAAGGTTCTTTGAAAATTTGAATGCAAAGCATTGAATGCAACCTCTCATGGCACGGTCGTGGGTCCATATGACTGCTAGTTTTGCAGACTTTACAAAGCTAGTGCAACTCATAAAAGGCGAAATTTCAAGGTGAAAATGGTAAAATATGTTGGCTATAGAATTACCTTAACAACGAAAAATGAGACATTTTTGCTTTTAGGTGAACTTGAAGATAAACTATACTAACTCTTTGAATGGCTCCAATACATCTTTGACTAAGCTAAAACTGTAGTTGAATGTAAGTCCTACATGGATACTCCTGCAGGAAAAACAAAAGCACTAAAAATTAGAGCAGCTGAAAGATAGACAGCTTTTCCAAGTACCTAATTAAAGAGAAAAACAATTTATGCTTCAACAAATACACTGATAAGGAACCATACTTACATGAGCTTTGGGCCTGAAAATGGAAGGAAAATAGATTCACATTTTAGCATTTTTATTTTTTTTTTACCCCAAAAGGTGATCAGGTTGTAGCTTTGATCATGCGAGGCCGTGTTGTGTATCGCACTGCTAAGCTTAAACCTGAATGGCGATAAAACGCTAAACACTTGCTCCGTGCTTTAAGCCTAGTTTTGCGCTAAAGAAGTCATGAAAACACTTGCCTACGGCTCGGCTTATAACACAGCCCACTGAGTTAGCTTTGCATCATTGAGCGTACTCAACAACATAATGATACACGCTCACGCTTAGTGAATTCGATTGCGAGAATTTTTTTCCCTATCTTATATGACTTAAATTGATCTCAGACTACTCGAACTTTTTCTTCTGCTTCGCTCAAGGGAGAAGTACTTTTCGTTCTCGCTCACGTGTTTGGCGCGCTATGCTTGCTTTAGAATTAACAGAGGCCTATTCGCAGTTCAATTCGTATAGCGACCTCGTCTCTTCCAAATATGTCCCTCAAAAGGTACAAATCATGAAATACTCGAGGAACAACGACGTACCTTCGTTGACGTCACACTTGGGTTGTCCTCTCACTCTAGTCCCAGGCCACTCGATTCCATCCTCTGACGCGCACCAGCAGTACCCCGTGGAGCCCCAGCACTGCACACGCGCATAAGTCCCATCCTCATTGCACCGTGGAATGAAAGCCCCAATGAGCATTGAGTGGGTGGCGTCATAGGCCCTCTGCTGGCATTCCGTGAGACCTGCAAGACAGCAGTGACAATAAACCTTTTTCAAGTGCAACATAATTCACGTTCCTTGATGGAGTTTGATCGTCCGAGTGAGCGTAGTCCTGAGAAGGACTGTTGTTGTCGGTGACTGACGTTTCGACAGCTTGAGCGGAAGACACCAACAGAGTCAAGTCACTTGATCAAGACACGCCTGTCCCGCTCTTGCTCAAAGATCGTCATGCATCGAGACGGAGGGAGGTTGGCGAAATGGAAGAGCCTATACCCACGCTTTTGACAACTGTTACCATCTTCGCTTTTAAAAAAAAAAATTCTATTTTGCCGTGCATATTGATATTTACCCTGAGAGCTCGTTTCAGAATGCTGTTCGTTCCGTTTTCGGAATGAACAGAATGGCATCCTGTTTATTCAGCTCCCGATAGCAGAATGAACGGAATAAACAGAAAACTCAAAAAAAAAAATTAAAACCTTCAGTTCAGTGTGAAAAGCTTAAAACTGCATGGTCGCTTGTTTTAGTTTTTAACTTTAAAAATTGTATCAGTCGAACTACACAATCCACTGGTAAGTCACACAGTCACGTCCAAACCGACTTAAATTGCGTTCATAACTGCGTGGATCCTAGCTTCACTTGAAGAAACGGTTTCCTCGGAAAACACTGAATACGGGTTCCTTCGGGGGAGATTTTGGAACCAAAAATCGTGAACGGCCGCCAGAATGTCAGTCTTAGTCATGCCCAGACTATTCCGAGCGTCAGCTCTCAGGTCAACCCCGCAATAACCAAGTCGCTTTCGGTATACCCGTTCTTTTGCAAAACCTTATTCCAAGAATTCTGTTAATCCTAAAAAACAGAATAGTCCCGATAGAACGCACCCATCTACGTGTTCAATCAAAACGAGAGAAAAATTTCGGCATATTGAATGTATTTGGTCACGTGATCAGCAGCCATGATTTTCAACCATTTGCATAAGTAGAGAGTGTAATTCCCAGAGGATTAGTTTGGGTCACCAAGATGGCCGTCATTTCTTTATTTGGGGAAACCAACATGGCTGCCGTGACGTCATGCGCACGCACTCCATTACTCACATTGCACCTCCTTTCCCATACTGTCAAAGAACTTGGGTTTGCACGCATCAGCTCCGCAGCCTCCCATTGGTGACACACAATTGGCATCCGGGTTCCTGGTGCAGGTGGCATTATCGCATACATCTCTGCAAAGCTGCCAGACTGTGCCATTGTCACAGACAGGACCCAAACTCAATGCAACAGCTTCACCTGTTAAAGTGGAATGTGATTAAACAAAGCTTTCCCAAGTACATTAACTGTGATCCCGATCACACTACGCCCATTCCAATGAAAGAATGAGCAAAATGTCCACCAAATCCTGTTTGAAATTGGTCTAGTAAGACAAAGGAGTGCGGAAGGATGCAAAACAGTGACAGGTGGAAGGCAATAAATCATATCACTTTTACAGAAGTATACAGGTTACTAAACCCAAACCTACCTAAAAAAGGTACAAAAAAGCTATCATGTTGTTCCTTATGATGAAGGTTATGTACACGTCATTACGTTCCTAATTTGTCTGGCATAAAGCAGTGCTCGAGTTTGGGTTACGTCGCAAGTAGTTGTGTTGCCGTTATGTCGCAAATTCATTATGTGCATGCGCCGCAGTACATTTCTCTTGACTTTTCTAACACCTTCTCCACAAATCATCGCAGAATACGAAAATTACAGTTCCAAGAAAATGCATATACATTCTTCTTCAATAAGAAGTTCAGTGCCACTTTTTTTTCCTAAACAAGGGCCTGGTTTTTCTACTTCGCTTAATTTATGAGAATTATCCCGGTTTGGCTCTCTTGTTGACGAGTGGAATAGAGTTTATTTGGAGGTAGACATTCAGAAACCAGATAAGCGAAATAAAGTTCATATAAACCGATATAAACCGAAGTTGTTCTAACGCTGTCACTTGAACGGGCTGGAATACAAAGTAGATCGCACATCGCGAGCATGTTTTATTAATCGGCTTCTGGTGCCGATCTGAAACGCTCTGAGCTCCTGCACTAAAGTGTGTTCACTTCCGTGGCCAATAGCAGTATTTATAAAATAATCAGGATAGTAAGCGTTCTCTCATTGGTCAATAGCTGTGTTTAGATAAGAGCATGTAAACACGGTTATGACATCACATGAATTTTCATTGGTTATCTGTTGTCAGATGTGTTTTGATTGGCGTGAGCGTGTATCAAGAAAATCTATTTCAGTCAAGAAGTAAATAAACAGCCTTTTCCCTCATTTGTCGAATTATTTTCGAGAAATATTTTATAAAAGCAGTAGAGACTTTTTTCCGTGTTTACATAGCCTCATCTAAACACTGTCGAGAACTCCCCCCCCACCCCTCGTGTTTAGATGAGGCTATGTAAACACGGAAAAAGTCCTCTACTGCTCACTGATTTGTCCTCCAACGCTCAACACA
>BLFK01000450.1:1618894-1627539 GCA_014634185.1 Astreopora myriophthalma | reverse complement strand
CCCCCCCCCCCCTAAAAAAAGAGACCTATTTTGTTTTTTATTTCGTTTTTTGTCTGACACTAATTACTATTTAACTGGATGGTTGATTTCATATGCATGGTAAGAGGTTTATAAGCTGGCGTTAAATTAACTATAGCGTGTTACAGAAAGTAAGGGAAGGGGTGGCAAGAAGTATCAATTCTGAATCAAAGTTTGGACCCCCCTCCCACCCCACCCTATCAAAAATTGCTGGATTCACCCCTGTTATAGGCTTTGCCGCTGAATAACTTACATTTAGGACGTCCTCTGATTTCCGTGCCCGGTTTTTTTTTGCCATCTTTAGTCACACACCAGCACAAACCAGTGGAGCCTCGACACTGCACAGCATCGTAGGAACCATCTTCACGGCATTTCGGGATAAACTGACCAACCTTCCCACGCTGCTCAGTTGCCTTTATGTACTCCTTCTGACATGGAGTGAGACCTATTAAAGAAATTAGACAATCATCCGATTTATTCGGTTGACGAATCCGCTATCTTTTTTGAGATGGGGTCGTGGGCCATGGGTTTGGGCGACGGAGTTGGATGCGGACGATCCCGGTTTAAATCCCGCTCTGTCCACCACTCGCTGGTCCCGAATTCCACTCCACCACGCTTTGTAAACAGCCAACTGGCATTTGGTTGAGTTTCCCAAAGCTGTTGCTTACAAAAGAGAGAGCGAGGACTTACTTGTGGAACAGTTGACCAGGTTATTGTCATCATCGAAAAACTGGGCAGAGCATCGACCGCAGCTATCTGGACGGCACTTTGCTTTAGGATTGGCGGGACAGACGGAGCCTTCACAAGGATTAACAAGACACATCAAGAAAGGTGCGCCATGGGGACAAGCTGAAAGGCAAACCAAAAAGTTTTTCTTGACACTCAATCTAGGTTTGGCGCAGAGCTGGATTTAAAAGACATTGTAGAAACGAAACTTTCGCCGGCTCATCCTCGGTGTAAAAGTCTCTGAAACTCACGGTGACGTAAAACTAAGAAAACGAACGAGATGAAACAATATATACTGAAGAAAATAGCTGAGAAAACAAACAGAGGTTCTTACACCGAGGGAGGTTAAGCCGAAATTTTGGACGATCCTATCAGTTCAAGGTTGCCCATAAGATCGAATAAACCGTCACAATGACCGCTTAAAACTGTAGAACATAAATGAGAGGAAAAGAAGCATGAATGAGCCAACAGGATAGGTTTAAAACAGTCTTTCTAGAAGTCCTACGAAATAAAATTTGCCTGAAAGGTCACATTCGCATCTCGTTTATCTTGTATTGATCACTTCCATCAATAACGGAAAGTTACGTTACTAAGTTCAACTTTTAAACTCGTGACTAACAACATCACCAGAAAATACCGTGATCTGCTACTCTTTTTCGGGCCGAAAAACGATCATTGTGTAGAACTATGATCACCTTATTATAAAAAGCTCACCTTTTAACACATTGTCAAAATAAGACAAGGACAGACTACTGCAAGGTTTCATGCGTAGAAACGTTTTTGTTTTAACATAAGATAAGATAGGCCCGAAACGTTTCGGGACTTTCGAGTACAGGGCCTCTGGACCCTGTTCAAGACTTTGAGGGCTGAATTCAACATTTTTAAACGTCGATCCACGAAAGTCTTTCGCGCGGTTCAGAAAACTCTCCAGATGTAAACAGGTGGTGAATTGTTTCTCCTAACCTAGCCTGTAGCATTTTTCTTTTTACAAACTGAATTTAAGGGACGTCGTGATCTCGAACGTTTCTGCGTGTGGCAGAGACGGATTCATTGAAAAATCGCTAGTATCAACAACATGTGCAAGTTCACCTTGATGCACTGGAGCACTGCAGATGCGTCCACAGCCATTACTGCAACACTTCTTGTCTCCTTGACAATAACGATCCGAAGTGCACTCGCTGATACAGATACCAACCTGATGGACATCGACTGCTGGGCAAAACCCTGGCTTGGCTAAAACGAAAAGCATGCATATTAAACAAGCTAGGCGTACTTTCAGTAACCAAAAGTTAGCAGCTCGAATTAGCTAATAGGGACCATATAGAAATTCGCGCTGTTCTTATCACTTAGCCATTATCTTAAATTTTACAGTATCTAAAATGTGTGTCTGTCTGAAACCAGTAAGAACGCCGTTGACGGCGTTCAAATTTGGAGAGAGAATTAAAAATTGATCGTCGCGTAATGACGCTCTCCCCAAGCCGCTGATTTTGGTCATTTCACGTTGCTATTTTGCAGAGTACGGCAAAGAAATATACCAAAGTGTAAAATGAACGTGCAGAGGGTGTAGAGCAATTGCACACCTCTTAGCTTACGGCCCGCCTTTCTTCCTTCGCACTCGGGCCATAAATTGAAGTGGAAAAAAACTGGACTCCACTCAGTCCTATTACAATTACTAATAATAATTATAGTGCAGTTGATTGAGCGGAAATTCGTCGCGAGTAAGCAAAATACAAAAAAATACAACAACAAAACACAGGCACGAGCCCTACTTAGGACCTTTTTTCCATAGGCTCTTCATTTATTTTGAGTTTGGGATGGTACCTTTGTATTCAGGATCAGTGCAGACATGACCACAGCCATTGGCGCAACATTTCTTGTTGCCTGAACAATCGTCATCGTTGCGACATTCCTCCACGCATGTACCAACGAACTGCCCTGATTGAACAGCCGGACAGAAGCCTGGTTTGGTCGGAGCTTCGGCACACTGGCAGATATCGCAGCCATCTGGACCTTTAGCCCAGCCATATTCACAGTACATTCTGCACGTTACAGGACGGCACACTAAAAAAGCAACGAGGTAATTTAACTTGAATGTCATCATCGTCGAAGTGTCGTCGTTGTCGTCGTCGCAAAACTTCGTCATCGTCGTCGTCGTCAACGAGGAAATTTAACATGAACATCATCATCGTCGTAGTCGTCGCCATGGCAGCGATGACGCATTGGTGTGAGAACTCCCCTTCAGCCAATGTGGTCCGGGTTTGACGCCCGGACTCGACGTCAAATGTTGGTTGATTTTGTTGTTGGTTCTTCTCTAATCTGCTCCAAGAGGTTTTCTCTAGATACTCCGGATTTCCTCTCTCCTCAAAAAACAACATTTCCAATTCGTTCTGGAAGGCACGCACAGTTTTGAAAGAGTTCTTGTCAGCTCCTTGCTGCTCCGTGTGTAAACAAATTACATTCACATTTCTTTCACATTTTGCTAAAAAAAATATGGTTGCTTTCGCTGCTGAAATTTCAAATATTGACACCTTCATCTTAGTTTTGCACCAAAATGTTTAAACGAATAAAACACACGTTGTGACGCTGTAAGGATAAAGTTGACCCTCGACAACAAGTAAAACATGCGTCCATGCTCACTTAAACAAAAAGAAAAAAACAAAATGAGTTGGAATTAGCAGGGACGCCTCTACAGAGTGACCACTCGTCTACTTATTCCAGATCGAATTTTGAGGAAAGGAGAAAAACATCTTCACAGCTTGTGTAATTGCACCGAACAAAAAGATTCCATGTTGCCCTGCGTCTGTCAAGTAATAGATCACTGATGACGTCAAAATGCGGTAAGAACAAAAAAGTGGCACACGAGGCGATTGCTGAGTGTGTCACTGATGTTCTTACCAGACTTTTTACATCTTCTGTGATGGACTCCCGAATAGACGAACGGCAACATGGAATCTATTTGTTAAACAGACACACGGCAACATGGGATCCATTTTTCTTATTTTTTCCAAATACTTGTTCTCCATGCACGCGATGATTCTTAAAGATGACGTCATCTATGAGTACGTCCTCTAACCGTTCATAAGTGAGAACCAATCAAAACACGCGTTGAATTGAGTTTATTATATAAAGAATGACACAGTGTTTTGTTTGAATACTGGCAATCTCCACTGACCTCTCTTGCAGTCCGGTATTCCTCTGATTTTAGTTCCTTGTACCTCCAGGCCACGTGCATCAACACACCAACAGTAGCCGGTGGAGCCGTGGCACTGAATTTCCTCAAAACTGCCATCTGCCTTGCATTGTGGAATATAGGCTCCAGGCCTGGGCTTGCCTGGCGAGAGAGTATCGCGTAAGAAATCGTGTAAGAAATCCACCAAACTTGCTCATTGTTCGTGCGCATGATAGATCTCTTGGACACTACAGCAAAGTTTCTGCTGGTGCGGATCAAAGAATTTTGAAGTCTTAAAGCAAAGCCAGGCTCAAAAAAATTGAATCGAGACTTTAAGACCCATCAAGTGCTAATCACTTTATAGGAAATCCAGTTTCCAACAAACCTAACGACCTCGAGGAAATGTAGAATGAAAAGGGCAAGAGACCACAAAAGACCTTTCTAAGGCTGTGCGTACAGGGCGATTTCTGTTTAGATCGGCAGACTTCGATCCCTGCATCATTAATTATAGAAAGTACGCATTGCGCAGGCGAAAAAAATAATAAATTGAAAGAGATTATTACATTTAGTACATTTAGAAAATATGAGGGGAAATGGTGAGAATTGAAGGAGATCTTTTCTCTCTAAAACGTGTGAAATTTGCAGACACTGATATGGCTGGATGGGAACTTGCGCCACTTAGCTCCATACGAACATTTGCAAAATACTGTTACTTTTACACTGAAATGCATCATGCAAAGGCAGCTTTTATGCATTTTCTATCAAACTTCACATATTAACTGTATTTCACATACTCTTTCATTATGTATTACTATGAAGTTTATTAATGGTATTAAGAATTAATAAACTTTCAAATGTAAAGAGTGACGTCAACTGAAAACAGCCTTATAGTTGCGATTACATTAGATCCTCTGCGCAAAGGTCTCCTTGCGTAAATCGCTTAAGTTGCTCCCGCTTTGCGGTCACACGGCAATACGTTACCCATTTGGCAAACTTTATTAATCTAAGCCTTTTCAAAAGCCTATGGATGGTCATTTTTGTGTCCGCAGAAGCGAATGAGGTATCTGTTGATTGGACACAAAACATTCACACGTATCCATATTGAGTAGGTGTCCGCAAAAAGAAGCTTGACTGTATTAAATCAGGCCTGCATGTTTTACTCACCACTGTGTACCCTCTGCAGCTGGCACAATGTTAGACCTGCAAGCAGAAAGCGTATTTGGTCACACGGTTCCAATTTTTCAAAAGAAAAAAAAGAAAAAAAAAAGAAACTAGTGTAATTATTATAGTTGTGGGAGCGGTTAACAACAATCTCATTGCAACGCAGGTTTTGAACATAAAAATGGACTTTTAAATTTGTGTAGTTTGGAGAACTCCAAAAAGTTCAAAGCCAGTAACTAGTGAGCGACAATTAGGGAGCTTCTGAGCGACGGACCGAAACCAAAAGTGAATCGCTTTCTCGTGACCTACCATGTTTGTACTGATCGGACCCAAGAGTGAATTGAAGGTAAGAGTGTTCCTCTATCAATTTGCGGGCTTGACCCAGCACAGTGACAAATGGTTAATTCTTAGATATACTTTACGCGCGATAGCAAACAAAGGGTCGCCACCTTAACCAATTAGGATAGGCCATGTCACGCGTGACTGCGTCCGCCATGTTTTTTCGGGGACTTGACAACAAATTTTCGCGGGAACGGGTACTCAAAAAATAGACTCCGTTGCGACTGTGGTGGGGAGCGCGCCCGGGCCATAGGAACACTCTCTTGCCGGACCACGTTCTCGAAAATATCCACTTCCAGTTGACGTCTGTCACTCAGAAACGCCTTTGATTAAGCTACCTAATGGCAATATTTAGTTGAAGTACTGGCACGTGTTGAAACGTCACTATTTTAATTGAATCTGGCAATAAAACTGGAAGCGAATTAAGTAGCTTGATGACAATAACAACGAAAGAACAAAGTTAACACATGCTTATTTCGCACCAACCATGAATGACACTGCTAAACAGTAACAAAGAAAAACCTGAAGAGGCCACAGGTAGCCTTTATTTGGGCCTATTTTCGATATAAGGTCACCGCGTGATGGCATTTCCGGTAATAGATGGTCACATATACTAGGTCCTGAACTTTGTCATGAACCTATCCTGTACATGCATGGGCAAACTTGCGCCAATCCCGTAGCCTGCGCATTTTAAGTCAGAGGAATGTAATTTAAGGAAAGCAATAAGAAGATTCAAAGCGCTATGAAGTACAAGCAAAAAAGAATCGTCGTATTTATGGGGGGTTACAGTGGTCCACATAATACTATATGGTAAAATAAAGAAAAGAACCTTTTATCTACACTCAAATAAAGCTCCAAGCTGGCGGGGCCCTCTACGGAAAGTAGTAATGCAAATAAACACAACAAAGTTAAGAAACTCAACTGGAGGCAGGCAACCAGTTGGCCGTTTACAAAGTGTGGTGGAGTTGAATTCGGGACCACCGAAGTTGAATTCCGCATCACCGAAGTTGAATTCGGGACCACCAAAGACAAGTCCAGTTGGCAGTCAGAACGGAATTTGAACCCGGAAAATCCGCAAGCAAATTGAGCGCCCTAACCTCTGGGCCACCTCCACCTCCTCAAGGGTTAACAACCTCAACTGGCAGGAGACAAACAGTTGACCATTTTAAAAGCCTGCAGTGGAGGAGTTGATATCGAGACCACCAACCTCACCGAAGACAAACGAACTCGGTGCTCGGAGAGGGTTCTGAACCCGGAGCAACTGCTTGCAAACCCGGTGCACCAATCACTACGCTACGCCGCCTCCTAAAACGCAGCTTACCGTTCTTCATTGCTCCACATGAAGGTTTCGATAGGTGCTTTCTTGTCCCATTCACCTCTCTTCCATCCTTATCAACACACCAGGAGTATCCTTCAAGGGATTGCACAGGCTCATAGCTGCCGTCAATCCGGCACTGTGGAACAAACTCGCCCAGAAGGCCAGTGGACATCTTTCTACGAGCTTGGCACGGAGTAAGGCCTGTAACAAGTTAATCAAGAACAAAACAAAAAGGTACAGCAGTTTTCAATTAAGTGTCCAAAAACCAAGACCGAAGTATATCCAGAACCAATCACATTGAATGTCAAGGAGTATACCCTTCAGCCACTCACAAAGGGAAGTAATTCACGAATTGGTTTTACTAGCCAATTAGAACGTAAAGCTCGTAAACGCAGCCGGCGCCAAGGGCGGGAAAACGAGATCGACCACGTCACAATTGGTTTTAGTTTTGCTATCTGATTGATTGAAAAGTTCGCGCAAGATTTTTGACCCAGTCATAGAGTAAACCAAACCCAATACCAAAGGTTTTTCCACTCAAGTGAAAACTGCTCTATCTTCCTTGTCTGCAAGTGTTTCTTTTCTCCTTCATTTTACTAGGTGATTCCTTGGTTTTGCACTGCGTGTCTACTGCTGCACAAGATTTCTTGGGTTCTTGGGCTATTATGGAGATGTGCGGCCATTGACAGTGTGACGAATTTTCATTGACACGAAACTTTACCTTCCATCAAGTACGGAAAATTAAAAACAATCGACCGCATTTTTTTGACACTTTAATATTTATTAAAACCGTAATACCGCTAAAACATCTCTTTTCATCATCACAACCGCTTTCAAAATTTGATATTGCTGTTTTTTCAAAACCAAATTGGACTCTCCTAGCTTTTCGAGTGTGTATTGTATGCCTTTGTGGAACGCATCCACATCGACTTTATCTCTCGACGCCATATTGTAAACCACGGCATGGATGCGTCGTGTAACCGGAACTCCTAAAATCTTGGGAGTCTGGAAATTGATTATTCCAGAGCCCCGTGTCTTGGCGCTGACCAAAAGATAAGTGGGCTCTGGGAACGAGATTGAAGCAATGATGGGTGCCAACGGCTAAAAAAAAACGGACCTTCGCTGCGACTGCGCATTTTTTGGCTGTGACCAGAGTCCGTGTTCTCGGTACTGACCAAAAGAAAAGCGGGCCATGGGGACGAGATTGATCATCTGCCTGAGACTGAAATAACACAGATGTCAAACTACGGTACCTTGCGTGCAGTTGACAACATTTCCCAGTTTATCATGGAATTCTACTTTGCACATCGCGCATGGATCAGAGAAGCAGGTGGCTGTCGGGTAAGCCGGGCATCTGGCGAACTGACACACATGCAGGCACAGCAAGAAAGGTTTTCCATATGGACAGGCTGAATACAAATACAAAGAAAAAATTACCAGACCACTCCTCTAGAGGAGCTTTTCAGGGTCAGATTACTGCCCGGGAGAATTTTTACCGGACTACAATGCAGTTAACAATAATTATTGACAAATGTAAAAGATGCTCCCGCATCTTAAACAAAGCCAGCCACGACACCAGAGACTACCTTCCCTATTCTTTTTGAACAGTGTGTGGGTTCTTTGACGTCCCACACTTACGGTTTATCATCCTTATCTGAGAAAACTGTGTAAACATGCAGATGTCATGACAAAGGCAGCACTTTCACCTCAGTCATTTAAAGACCCTTATTTAAAACTTTTTTGATTTTTTTAAATTTAAACAATATTTAAGTACATTTGTCCCAAGAGCTTCCAATGGCTCATCCAGCGTTTTAGACTGATCATTCGCTATTCATTGACAAACTCTTGCTCTTCGTCACGAGAAAGCCAGAGATAAGTTGCTTCTGACGCACTGCTGTAGTCACAAATGAGGCAATG
>BLFK01000450.1:1601394-1608894 GCA_014634185.1 Astreopora myriophthalma | reverse complement strand
TCTTTCCATGGAAAGAAGCTACAGTAACTTGCAAATGCACAAAACACGTATGACTGACTTAATTTCTTCATGGAATTTAACCTTGCATAAAAGTTTGATTAAGAATAATAAGATAAATACATTACATCACGTCCAGGATATCTCTAATCAAGAAGTACTTGCAAAATTAATATCTACAGCCAAGTGGGAAAAGTATAAATAATTGAAAATAAAGAACATCAAACCATTAATGTAAATGCTGAATACAAAATAATTAAATTGCTCAATATACCAGTTCTTGTGCAGTTCAGATAAGCTCTGGTTCTTGTTCCTTCAAATTCTTTTCCATTTTTATCCACACACCAGCACTGTCCAGTTGACTCATGACATTGTTTCTCCTTAAAAGAGCCATCACTTTTACATTGAGGCACAAAGCGACCAATGGGAGGTAATTTTAAGGCTTCTTCCCTCTTCTTTCGGCAAGGAGTTAACTCTGGAAATGATGGACATATAGTAGATTTAAGAATCCCAGCTGGCAGGAGGCAGACCAGTTTGCTATTTTAATACAAGAACAGCCAAAGAGGAGTTGAAGGAGTCACTCCTCAGAAAAACTCCAGCCAGTCATCAGAGATGCACCATAACAGTCCAAACTCACGTAGACCTCTGGATTTAATTCAAGTCTGGCAGCCTAAAATTACTAATCAGTTCAAGCCTCACTGCCTCCTCCTGCATATGAATTGTGCTTAATAAGCAACATCAATTGACTGATTCTCAACACTTTTTTTGTTCAGAATCTATATACCACATACATGCAATTACTGCACTCAGATTCCATTCACATGTATCCAAGATATTAAATTGGTGATTGACTTACCTTTACACTTGAGTTCCCTAGATCTCGCCTTCGTTGAAAAATCAGGGACTCCTCTTTCATCAACACAGAAGCAGTATCCTTCGTGGCATTGCACCCTGTTAAAATGTCCATCAGCATCACATGATGGTATGTACTGACCAACAAGATGAGGCTGTTTTTGAGTTGCAGCACGCATTCTTTTACACAATGTTTCCACTGAAACAAAGAATACCGGTAACTGTTCTTAGAGTGGATTTTGCACTTCACGTACATGTAAGCCTCATGAGAAACAACTACGACACTGCAAGCCAAACTACATGTACTAGCTTAACTCTTTACCTCCTTAGAAGTCTCCCAAGTAAAATTGTCTGGTGTTAGTGCAATAGCCAGAGTAATTAAAGTCTAGAAAGTCACTATCTGGAGTTAAAGGCTTAATAAATAAATAAATGCAATATGCAGCTTCAAAGTGCTTACATGCCTATACACGATAAGTTGTCAATTACAACAAAGATTACATGCAAAAAAAAAATACCACTGTTTATTGCACCAAATGTAATTAGGGTCATTTTATGGTAACAGTACTTTCAATTGGTTATTTTGAATTAATTCATAAATCAGCAGAGAATTAAAAAGAACGATCAACACTGACAGTTTCTTCACTTAAGACTACATTACTACACTCAAGACTTATTAATTTGTCTACTGTTGTCTGATGGCTAGGATGAAAATGGTTGCAGCTTTTTAACTGAAAAACTTCAGCCAATTTTTCAAGTTATGAAATGGCAAAGAAGTATATATGACACTGTATCTCATAATGTGTATTTATCTCCCTCTCAGATTCAAAAGTAGAGTGCTTTACTCAAGAGAATTAAGATGATAAGGAATCAGCTTTGTATTCTGACTAGAAACCAGCTAATCACTGCTGGTGGAGTCCAGGGAAAAGCTTGGTAACCCATTGCCTGATCATGAAGTCTGGCACATCAGACACTGGGCCGGTCTCAAATTTTGAAGTTTGAGTCAACGGATGATGATGATGATGATGATGATGATGATTGATGATGATGATGATGATGATGATGATGATGACAGCTGCTGTGACGACTTACCCCTTTAAGGACAACTTACCCTTACTAGAATATATATGTACATTATGACTGTAACAAAGACAATTATGCAAGCATATACGACAAAAGGTTAACTTGCATAAAACTCATGTATGCACTGTTCATTGAAGAGGGGCAAAAACATAATACCCGAGTCCAGTAGAATATCACAATCTGGGCCAAATAGGGGAGTGCACCTCTTATCCCTGGGCCAACATTTCTGTCACTGATCAAGGTGCCTTCTCCCCATACTGGCAAATGTACTCAACAAAATAGGTACCTGTGTATTTACCTGGGCCACAATCGACAGTTTTTCCAGTTGTCATGTTAACAAACTTTACTCCACACTTGCCACATGATTCCACAACACACCTCAAAGTTTCTTGAGGCTGATCAGGACACCCTACATAATTACACAGCTGAGCAGGGCAGTTCACATGCTCCTGTCCATGAGGGCACACTAAGGATGAATCAGGTGAACAAGACGTTTTTGCATAAATTCAATCATTATAGTACAGTAACATAGTCTCCTTCGCAGCCTTTGGGTGTTGTGTGACGAGCCTAAAAATGGCTGGGGAGGAGACCAACAGTAACACTGGTGGGTCTAAAACAGGTCAGGTCAGGTCACGGGTCAGCCCACTGTTTTACCAATACTGGAACAATCCACCTCTTCCTAATGCTAACCTTAGGCCTAATAAACTTCTTGCCAAATATAGTATTTCAATTTTCTTCTTACATAACCTTTCTGTGACTAAATTGTTTTTTAATATATAATTTTATCTAAATATTGGGTTGTACTGCACTAAGATAATGTTTAGGCCTAAGATTAGTCTTAGTTAAGGCTTATAGGGTTGTTTCAGTATCAGTAAAAACAATAACCTGTGACCTGTGACCTAGCTGTGACTTGTCTTTTAGACCCACCAAATTTTCATACAGTTTGTTCCCTGGTAACAAGTTTCTGGTATGTGTTGCAGTTCAAAACGAAACTAATGGCTTTGTGTCCTTATAGAATGAACAATTAGGGTTACGAGACAAAGGAAACTAAGAATCAAACTACGTATTTTCATTTTGGACTACAACATAATTGAAGGGCTCAGAGCAAAAACGTCCTAACTGACATTTTTAGTGGGTTTGGTCATTTTGCAAAATTGCATCCAGATTTCGTGTAATACACGTAAATTAAGCTATGGAATTACCTATCCTTAGTGATATGAACAAAACAACGAAGGAAATTTTTTTTCCTGACCTTGGGGAGGGGGGCAGGGGGCAGCACAAGAGCAAGAAAATATGAAAATACAGGTAAAATTTTTTTTCTTTTTGCTTTTCATCGGATTGCCCTAATTTTTCACATATAGCATGGGGATGTTCACCCCATAATTATTTTGCAGTTGGTTCGGTGAAAATTGGCCACAATTTTGAGAAATGACCTAAAAATCACCCAAAAGTCAGTTAGGACATTTTTGCCCAGAGCCCTTCAATTATTCATAGCATCAGTGTCAAAGTTGTAAATAAAGGTGACGTTTCTTACATGGTTCCACACACCAAGAGCCACAGCCATTACTGCAGCATTTCTTTGAACCATCGCAGTCTTTGTCAGCTCCACAAGTTGTAACACAAGGACCAAAATTTGCTGCCCTTGGACAAACACCATCTTTAACTAAAAACAAAACTTTGATCAAGCTTGCATGATTATAAAATGTGCACTTATATTACAGCCTCAATCAACACAGAAATGCATATCATATGCATTATGATAGCTAACTATACGTGATTAGATATGCAAGAGCATATATGTTCCTTCTGTCCTCGTGAACATCCAAATCATCAAAATCAAAACCAAAATCATAAACATGTCATGTTTTGGTGAACGTGTCCCACTTTTCTTAACTTTACTAAAGCAGCGCTCAATGTCCTCAATTAGGCTGAACAGCAGAAATACGTGCATTGATGTTTTAATTACCAATCAAACAAGCACTCACCAGCACTCAAGAGAGAAACCTATAAAAGAAACAAAAAGAAAATATGTCATAAAAGGGAGTCTTGAGTATTTATGAGTCAAAGAGTCTATGAGTCAATGAGTCATGAGTCAATGAGTCAATGAGTTAGTGCAGTTACCCAAACCCATAAAATGAAAGCTAACCCTAACCCTAACCCTAATTACTGAAACGAGAGCTTAGGCTTAATCAATAAATTATTGCTATATTGACTGTGAGTCTCATTGGCTCATGACTCAGGACTCATTGACTCATTTGACTCATAATACATCCGTTCTCCATAAAAGGTGTTACTCATATTATGGTTTGTAATGATAGTTTATCTACAGAGTTAATTGTTTGTCCCACAGTTTGTGCCACGATACAATTGTGGATCAGTCATGGCGTTTGACACCTGCTATACTGCTGGTCTAGGTTGGTGAGGCGTATATTAGAGAGATGGGCAGATCTATGCATGATCAACAGATTAAGGAGCATGATCTGGACATATGGCTTGCTCAAGCACAATCATCTGCCGCTTAATAACACAGTAATGTGACCTGGAACAGCATCCACCCTGGGACAATGGTAATTAAGTTTACTGACGGAGACCCACATTGGTACACATGTGGGGTTAAAGATGCTTTTCACATAATACTTCACCCTGACAACATCAACAGAAATTAGTGGAATCAAAACTCCTGAAGCACGGATGCCCATGATCAAACAACATTTAACAACTTCTCGGAACCAGGACGGTGTGACTGCCACGGGAACAAACTCTAGTCTGAATGACAATGAAATCCCTCAATCAACAACAGCCCAAGCAAGGATCGAAACACACCGATCACCACCATTACACAGTGGCTTATACTGATGCATAACCAGTCTAGATCATAGCCTGATGAAGACCAGTAAAGTTGAGCGGTTGAAATTTTGTGATCCATGATCCTATCGTGACAGATAATTGTGAGACAAATTAAATGATTAACTCAATTAACTATCAAAAAGTAATTATACATGTATTAATTCCCATTAATGTGACCTACAGTTGTAGATCAGTGGTAGTCCTCATTCCTTAACTCTGTGGCGCAAACAGTTAATAAAATACACACGTCTGGGGGTGTACATGGGGTCGTTACAAAGTGTGAGGCAGCAAGGCATATGTGTGAGGCAAGGTAAATCAGCATTACATTTAGATTAAGAAAATTAAGTCTAGAATGCCTAAAGAAGGTTTAAGGTTAGGTTAGGGTTGGTTGTAGCCAATATTTACAGCTATTTATTATGCCTTGCATTGCTGCCTCGCTTCACAACCAGTGAGCATGCGAGGCATACATGTGAGGCAAGGTAAATCAGCCTTTTTACATTTAGATTAAGAAAATTAAGCCTAAAGAAAAAATCAGGGTTAGGTTAGGGTTAGTTCTAGCTGTTATATATCACTACTAGTTATGCCTCACTGCCTCGCATATTTGTAACTCGTGTGCATGTATGGGAAGGGTCCTGAAGTGGACTGGCCTTCCATTTAACAACATTTGCCCCTAAGGGGGATAACAAGACATTAAAGAAAAACAAACAGCAACAGTCGCAATCCGGGGAGGGAGGGTGACGACAACCGTGCTAGACTATAAAACAAGCATGCAGAGCTGATGGAATGAAACACAGGAGCGCGCAGGTCACAAAACAAACTCGAACCCACTCTCCGATCCTGAGACTGGGTTAAATTAAAATAAAACAAGTGTTATTTTAGGCCATTTTACAGTTGTTTGCTGTGACTTGGCCTAGTGACCTTGTATTAATTATTGATACAGACCGCATTGCTTTCCTCATGCAAAATGCAATATGTGGTTGTAACGCTAACTTAAGTCTGCATCAGTTTACATAAGAAAAGCAAAGTGGTTCATATCAAAACAAGGTCACTGGCAGCCTCACTTCCATTCATAGGCCAGGTAACTCAGCCACAACATTACTGTAAATTGGTCCATTAAATCTTTACAAGCACTTCATGCAGTTGTCATCTAAGCACCTTTCCATCTCCCATGCTGCAAACCCCTTCATATTCACCGACTCATTTCCAGCCTCCTTCTGTTAGTCATCTCTAACAACTTTTCCACATCACTTGCCATCCACTATGTCAGTCCACATTCTCCTCTCACCGTTTCTACCCGATTTAGTCAATCCTCACCCAACGGCAAGAAAGCAAATACTGTAAATGTATGTATTGTACAAAACCTAATGACATGTACATGTATACACAGATAAGTGCTTTTTTTATTCCCTTGATCAGCTTCTCTGGAGTTTCTTGCTAATGCAATCTCCAAAAAAAAAAGCAAAACCTTATGCTTTATATTTTTAAGTATATAACTTATGCTCATAATCACAGTCATATGCTTCCAGGAAACAAAATCAACACACTTTCCCATATAATTATAATATGCTTCAAAATTTGCACATAAATACATGTATGCATTTCTTTCAGCACCCTGTCAGATGCCCTGACACCGAAATGGCGATGGTTTGTTAAACCTTTTCACCTGCACTCACATTCTCAATGGTGGCTGGAGTTCACCAGGAGAATAAAATGCAGACCTGTGTATACATTTTCAAAACCTATGACTTTTCAGTGTCGTAAAAATACCCACCTGAGTTATGACCAGAATGACAAATACAGATTTAAAAACAGACATTTCCGTTTAAAGAGCCTGAAATGAAACAAAACAAGATCTACAGAAGTGCTATTTTCAACTCAAACCAGGCATTTTTCTGTATGACCTTCCCCTGAAAGCTTTTTGTGCTGGAATATTAGCTAAATTATCAACCCCAGGAGGCACTTTATAAGAAACGTACATGGTAATAATCCCTGTGCTATTAAGTCCATGGGTGTCTAGAAAATTAATACCCTTGAAAACGAAGACCGAAGACCTAGAAAACAAAGACCCCCATTAAAATCACTTGGAAACGGCTCAATAACTACTTTTAGACGTAGAGGAGTATAAGAAACAACATGGTTTTCAATTACCCAAAAGTTTGACCAGGGTCTTCGTTTTCCAGATCTAGAAAACGAAGACCTAGAAAATGAAGACCCCCCATACAATCACTTGGAAACGGCTCAAAACTGCTAATAACATACTTTTAGACATAGAGGAGTGTAAGAAACAATACGGTTTTCAATTACCCAAAAGTTTGAGTGACTTTACGGGGCGTCTTCGTTTTCTAGATCTGGAAAACGAAGACCCTGGTCAAACGTTTGGGTAATTGAAAACCATTTTGTTTCTTACACTCCTCTATGTCTTAAAGTATGTTATTAGCAGTTTTGAGCCATTTCCAAGTGATTTTACGGGGGGGTCTTCGTTTTCTAGGGTCTTCGTTTTCTAGACTATTCCATGTATTGCTTAACTATGCACCTGTCAACGTAAAGCCAGTGGGGAAGTGGAAGGAGGTCTGGTGAGCATTTGGGACAGGGGGGGGGGGAGTGTATGCAATTATTATGTCTCAAGGCTAATTACACTAACCTTGCACTCTCTCGAGGGTAGGGCCATTTGACATTTCATTTTCTCGGGGGTGGGGCGTGTGCGACAATGATATGGTAGAAAAA
>BLFK01000450.1:1591394-1596394 GCA_014634185.1 Astreopora myriophthalma | reverse complement strand
TCGAAATAATATTAGAAAGTTACGCGTGATTTAAATCGTCATTTGCGTGGTCATAGCGAGGAATTTATTCTAATTTTCCGCAAGCGCTTAGAATTATCACACAGTCTTCGTTTTCACATCATTTGAGACGCTCTATTTTGCAAATTATGAAAGTCGAACGATTATAACTGTCGGTTTCTCATCGACCTTTGTGTTGACTGCATCTGTCAAATTTGACCAATCAGAGGGTATACCAAAATCTGGTAATACCGGAAAGACCCTTTTAAAACAAGTTTTACAGGCGTTCCCTCCCTCGCCCGTCCCAAGCCCCCTCCATTTTTCGTCACCTTATTTCCGCCTCGCTCTGCGTGTACTATCGCGCCCCATTTACGAACTGAACGCCTGGAACAGGCTAGCGCGAGCGCGAGGCACACGTGCACGCGAAGGGAGCAGCGCTTAGAGTGACGCACTCCGCGCTGCCGCCCAATTACCTCCACTCGCCTGAAAAACGCATAAAAATAATAATAGTAAATGATAAATAACGCCTGTTCTGAAGGCTATATAAAACACAGACTGCAGACCACGTACCCGGACTGTGGAATGGGAATGAAACACTGACTAAGTGAACTTTTCGAGACAGGAAGGGGCCCATTTTTCGAAAGTCCCGAAAAGTTCGTGAACTGGCCCGAAAAGCAATTTGTAAAACTGCGACTTGCTTATTCTAAAAATCTGGTCTGTTTACTTGCTGTCAATGTAGGAAAGAGGAAATCAATTCCAAAGTTTCATGGTCATAAAACGTATTCCTTTTCAATGGATACGGAGGAAATTTGGCACCTGAAATAAGCCCGAAAAGTTTCGGGTCGGGCTTTCGAGATCGAGAGGTCATCTGCGCATGTACCATAAAACCTTATTCTAGTTATGCCATTAACCTAAACCGGAATAGCAAACCCGAGTAAATACGCAACGACTGCATAAATCTACAGGCATTTATTATAACAATAATACTAAAATAACATGCTTTAAATATTGCCACTGATGATAGTAAAATAAGCTAAATAATTAACCTTAATTTATTTACAAGAATGTAATAAACAAGCTAAATACTTCGAATTCAGCACACTTAATATTCCCCCAAAAAAGTAAGCGTTTCATTAGTTGAGTTGAGTTCAGTTTAGTTCAGTTCACCTTGCGTCTGAAGTCCTTGTCCTTGAACTTGACCCCAACAACGCTCCACCAACACACGACACATAAAACCAACCAAAATCCCGTTTATTATTCCCACTTTCCAACCTACTTCTCCAAGTTATATCTTCACTCAGCCCGGAATACTTCGACTTGACTTCTCCGGTCTTCTCCAGCTGTCCGGCTTACAACGGCCTTCTTCGACAGCACTCTTCACTTGTCCTTCGATTGCTTCAACCAGCTTTTCGCACACACACGTCCCCCGGCAAATGGCTCTTTGTCGTGAATTTAGGGCTGGTTTACTGATGGCTTCTCAGTAATGAAAATGTGCTCCCGGTCGTGGTCGCACTTTCTAACCTCACTCGTAGCTACACTACAACCGTCTTCTTCTGCCCACAGGAAAAAACCTCACACTAAATACCACCCCAAAACCCTAAATATGAAAACGCAAGGTGTTACAACGAGAGAAAAGGAAAGAAAACTATTGGATAAAGATTAATTATAAGGGCATAGTACAGAACTGGTTACGCAATAAAGAATATAGGTTACATAATCAGGTGCTACAGAATAACTTTAAGCCTTATCCTATGGGATGTAATTAAGCAGCTAGTTAATGAATAAGATCCCACTCTAATAAATTTAATTCTAAATTCTTATCTTTCCATGACAATGGATACAATAGCGTATAGATCGTTTTCACCGTGACGTCATCAAATTCTAAAATCAAAATCGTGAGGTCCTCTGAATTTTTATCTGCAGCACCTTGAAGATAATCTCCAACTAAATCTTTTTACAAGTTTCCAGTGCCGTAGCATCCTTCGTTTTCAAAATACAGCATTTTCAATTTCCGAATTTTCACCATGCGTGACAACAAGATAGGGGCTGTTTGGTTGGACAAAAAGGCTCCCCTTATAATTTTCAACAGTTTAAACGTTTAAAGTATTAGAGGATTGTTTTTATGCGTATTTATACCAGCTCACGAGCGAGAAGAAAGAGTTTTCATTGCAGAGTGAATTCCAAATGTTTCCGTTGATTTGCGGCGGGCATATTTGTGTACAACACGTGTACACAAAGATGGCGCCGCCATACAAACCTCTGATAAGTTGCATCGTTTCGGCAAATGACTAAAAAATGGTGTACCAAACAGACTTCAGATTTTGAGAAGTTGTTTGTGTACTTCTCTTTTATAACATTCAATTTTCCTGGCTTTTTTCCTTGAACGGTTAAGAATTTATTTTCTTGTGGCGTGACAGTGAAAACGATCTATGGATCCTCACACTTTCTGGACAATTTAAGCAATTGTCTCATATATGCACTTTAAAAATTCAAGTGACTCCAACGGGATTCGAACCCACGACCTCTGCGATGCCGGTGCAGTGCTCTTACCGACTGAGCTATGAAGCCACACGCATGAACCCAACAAATTGACCAGTTACCAGTTGGTAAGAGCACTGCACCGGCATCGCAGAGGTCGTGGGTTCGAATCCCGTTGGAGTCACTTGAATTTTTCAAGTTCATATATGAGACAATTGCTTAATTAAATTGTCCAGAAAGTGTAAGGATCATTTCTTCAGTTCATTTCTAACCCGCGCTTCATAGTCATTTCTGTCATTCACGTGACCAGCGGCCATACTGATTTCCTGAAACAATAGGAAATATTGCATGAAAGTGAACTTCAATTCCCTGAGGATTGTTTTGGGACACCAGTATGGCCGCCATGACGTCATGTGAAAACGATCTATTGTTTCTTAATTAAGTATATATCGCCCGAATTTTTGTCAAGTGCACCCCTCTCAACGACAAGATTTGTGATATTTTAGTAACGTCGTTCTATCTCAGGATCATTTCTGTTCGCTTTGGGGTGGAGTGAAATTGATAACCAACAGCGGTATCTTTAACTTCCTTTCTTGATCTTTGCTTTTAACTAAGCCGTGAACGATTTAGTAGAATCCACTCACATTCTATGACGAATCCTGTAATCTGATTGAGTTGGCTCGTTTCTCGCTACCTTTTGAGTGATGGATAGTTAGTAGCAAAAAAGCCAGGGTTTTGAACGAAAACAAAGCAATATAGTGGTTTCTTCAAATCTCGAAATCAATAAAAATTGGAATGAATTCGAAGGCCGTATGTATGTGAGGAGATTTGTACTAATCGTTAGCGTTTCTACTGCTGAGTTAAATAGTCTACTCGGCGCCTAGCCTCCCGTTGGCTATCTGTTGATCAACTCACAGAAAACTCAAGCTCTCGTAGTCTAATTGATAAATAGACAACCCAGTCTTCGCGAATGAAGTTAAAAAACACCTGCTCAAAGGAGGAAGTCGGGTTCCGAGAGTGGTAAAGGGCGTTTTCGTTAGCCGTGAATTGCCCATTATATTTTCAGAAAATTATACGTGAAATGACAATTGAGTAGTAAATTCACCGAGAATAGTGATTTGGGTTTTCATCTTTTATAATTGTCCCAACAAAATTGTACGTGATGGACGGAGAGTTCAGCAATAGTGTTCCGTTGAACGTCTGACGTCTTTGACTTGACAAAAGATTACACTGTTGGAGTGTCTGTGCCTGTTGCCGTGCGTCCATCCAGTTGCTCCAGTGACACACCTTCGCTCGATTTACGGTAAACAGAGGACCGCACACTAGCCTGCCGCCTAAGCAACGTACACCGAAGAGCTCTTCTGTAAGACGGAAGCCTCCAAGCGTAGATGAATATATCCAAAGCGACTTTGACGAAAAGCATTAGATCGCTGATTCGAAGTGCAATGCGTAGGTTATTGGTTTCTACACGATTCTCCAGCTTCCTGAAAAGATAGATGTATACAAGAATAACGTGCGGAGAAGCCGAAACTAAAAGGATAGCGGTCAGGTAAAACAGCATAACTGTAAATTGTCGTACACTGTGTTTCGTCTTGTAGGATGCTCTTTTGTCCACCGAATGGCTTAAAGAGGCTTTCGCGTGAAGCGAGGTGCTGTTCTGCAAGTGGCGTTTAAAGAACGAAAACAGCATTACTTGAACGACGACTAAAAGGACAGATATGACTGTAGAGTGCATGATTAGGTCTATTTTAAAGTAAGTTGAAAAGTCAATGCCGGTAAATTGTAGCATAGAGAAGCTAGTGAAGTAAACAGAGCTGACGGTCAAGAAAGCTAGCACACGATTTCTGGAGACGATCGCTTGGAACTGGTGGGGGTAGGTGACGGCAACGTACTGGCACACTGAAAGCGCAAGAGTGATTAAGAACGATATGTTTATTGTCACTGTAGAGACTGTCCCGCCAATCCTGAGAATGGTCTGATAACTCGCACTCGGCTTGTTCCTGAAGTCGGCGAAATCGGCAAAGTAGTAAGCCGCAATCATCGGCTCCACGGAGACTCCCGTCAGGAGGTCGGCTAAAGCGAGACCCACGATGAAAAAGGTCATCGGCGTTCGGAAGCAACGCAAAGGATCTTTATAAATTGCGGTCAAAAGAAGAGCATTGGAAATCACTGTTATCGGAGACAGAACGCATAAGATAATCGCAGAGGCGAGCTCTGTGTAACGATACATGCGTAACTCAGGGAGTATTTCAGCTGACGAGTTCGACGTCGAATTCACGATCTCCCGCAAAGACATGATCCTTTTGAGGATTAAACCTCCCCACTTGTCCTTGTCCTTCGCTGAACGTTTGTAGGTCTACAGCTCAGCACCAAACTGACTTTAAGTAGAGAGAACCAAAATGCGACTGCTGCTTTTCGCGTTTGATGGCGGTAGATGCAAAACTGCAGGCGATTGCTTACCGAACTGTGTCAGTTTTTTATATAGTCCACTGTCAAAACAACAGCTTGTCAGCCAACAAGCTAAG
>BLFK01000450.1:1551394-1583894 GCA_014634185.1 Astreopora myriophthalma | reverse complement strand
CATTTTTAGTCATTATATTACAGTTCTATATTAAATTTGAATAATATGTGTTAGACAATAAATGATTCCACTTATTTGACCCAGAAATATGCTACTCCAAGAGAAGATAATGGGACAGAGAGGGAAACACCCGGACTAGCCTTTGGGATATGTGAATTTCAGTAAAGTTATTTTTAGTGACAAAGTCTGTTTCCCGAGACGTCCGCAAAAACTGATTTATGGCTCTCGTGCCTTTAATGCGGTATGTTTTGAATCATATACCACATTTCTGCTTCAATAAGCATAAATCTGAACCATTTGATGATTTTACAATTTTAAATAAGTCAGAATTAAGGTTTGCGGACTTCTCTGCAAACCGACTTCCGGTGTCCATAAATAACTTTAGTGTTATTCACATATCCCGGCAAACGCCATAAGACTCCCTCTCTGTCCCATTATCTTCTCTTGGCTACTCTTTAAAAACTCTTTTCTGCAATTTAAATAGTATAAATATCCAGGGCTTTGTTTGAAATCATTGAAAATCTTCCACTTGCATCATGAATAATAGCATGCATTCATAATGTGTCAGTTTTTAACTTTTCAAAAAATGGACTCATACAACTAGTACCAATTAAACCAATATCTTTATGTTTCAACAATATCTCTTCAATAGGAATGACTTCATGAAGGTTTTTTATTCCAAGATATTGATATAATAAACTAGCTTTCAATATGTCATTCCGAATAATTGGATACTTATATGAAATTATTATTAGCATATCTCACTGCATCGAATATCAATATACTTATTACTTATATAGTTTATTAGATTAATTTTTTATTGTTTTAAAATTATATTTCCTTGTAAGTGATATGAATTTGGTATTAAATTATTATTAGGTGTGTCTTTTATAATTAAAAAAAAATAAAGTATATGAGTCCTGGCCTATAAATATGTTTATTCTCGGTGAGAGTATCATCCAATTTATAGCTTTGTTATCATTTTTGAAAATTTTTAATTTGAGTTGATATGACTCTGATGGAGTAAGATTCATAAATTTTAATAATATTATTAAAATTAAATATTTTCCAGTGGTACATGTATGAAAACTTAAATATTTATCTAATGTTTGTAAATTAACAGCATGCATAAAATTAAAGAAACACTAGCTCTCAATAGGCCATCATATGTAAGAATGTGTGTTCTTGATCTTAGCAAGACATTAATGTATGACTTTCATTATAATTATGTTGAACAAAAGTATGATGTCAAAGCTAAATTATTATTCACAGACACAGACTCATTAACATGTGAAATCGAAACCGAAGATGCATACAAAGATTTCTATAAAGATTAGCATTTATTCGACAACGGTGATTATCCAGGAGACAGTCAGTATTATAACAAAACGATTAAAAAAGTAATAGGTAAGTTTAAAGATGAATGCTCATCTATTCCAATAACAGAATATATGGGTTTGCGCAGCAAGATGTAGTCATACATCAAAGACAACAATCAGTCTAGTAGAACAGCCAAAGGAATAAAGAAGAATGTTATCAAAAGTAATATCAATCATGAAGATTATAAAGAAACACTGTTCAATAACAAACAAGTACATCATACCATGAAAACCATCAGAGGTAAAAACCATCAACTTGGAAGCTATGAGATCAATAAATTGTCTTTGTCTTGCTTCGATGACAAACGGTATATTCCTAAGAATGGTGTGATAAGTTATGCTTACGGTCATTGTCAAATAGACCATAGTAAAAACTATGACGTCACTCTATGGATCAGTGCAAATCTTACTCAAGGTTACAAAAAAAAATGACCAAACTGGTGGCGCCGCCAGAAACCTCTCAGGGGTTTTCCTCCATCTCTTTCCATCCACCTTCTTCCCCTGAGAGGTTTTTTTCTAATTTTTGATGTTTTGTGTGGCCCAGCTCAGCACCCTTTTTGTGGTGCCCACCCGCGGATTTCCCGCTCCACACACTTTCGTTTTTGCCCCTAGGCTTGAGGTTGAACTGGCACTTCCGCCGCTGTAGCGGCCATAGCTCTACCCAACAACCCTACACTATTTTGGAGGCTTTTTTTTAAATTAATTTTTGATGTGACAAATTTGCCACTTGATGGCTTCCTACGACGCGTGGGGGCTTTTAGTAATAGGAACCGGTGTTATGCTATGAGTCTGGCCTTATTATGAAAGCCCCACGTTTTCTTTCATAATAAGACGTTAACTCTTAACACGTTATAGTATCAGATTGATTTTACCTCTAAAGTTGTAATCAACTTTGGTTTTTCACAACGTTTAAGAGATTTTCCTATCGGTATAATTTTATGTATTTGTTTATTACAAAATCCACAATAAATATTATCAATTTTTTTCATAGCTTTATGAATAATAGCATTACACTCCATTTATATTATATGATATAAAAAACATTTTTAAATGAACTATTTTTCCATTTACTTTTCGCTGCCAGCACGTTATAGTAGTAGATTGATTTCACCTTATATAATTCTGAAACATCATTTTCTCACACTTGTGGTACATTGTGGTACATTACGTAGAAGTAGTATGTACTTTGAAAAATCATGTGGAAAAGTTCCTGTTGACTTCGTGTTTTCCTGAAAATGTCACGCTGTGGTGACGTTGATACCAAAAAAGAGAGCCATTACAAAATTAAAATAGGATGGAAACAAAAATTTGAAGGATTAATCATAAAATGGAATCATAAAATGGAATCATAAAATAATGCATTCACACAATGAAAAAATTAGCTTTAACCATTTGCTGGGAGCTAAAAATAAGAACCAAAATAAAAACCATTAATTTAAAACCAACCTAATTTTAACACTTATTATATAAAACCAACTCAATATCCAAATGTGCTGGTACCCCCAATTATACCACTACTGTCGACTGAGTGCCAGCTAGGTTCATCAGGCAAATCGGGCAGGAAAAAAAAACAAACAAAAAAGAAACCAAAAACAAACAAACAAACAGAGTTCAAAGCTGATGTTTGCAGCTTTCGTCGTTTAACAAATAGCGCTATTTTAACACACATCCTCCAAGAATAGCTGGCATGTTTGGGAGTGCAAAACTTTAAAAGGATCGAGTAAATGTTTTCCTTTTCTCGATTTTGAAAGACCGGCTTTTTACAAATCTCCGGCCATGCCTGTCTTTTATTCCATTTCCAAATAATCTCGTTGAGAAAAAGATTAATACTTCGGCAGAAACTACTCTTTCCTCCCATGTAGTACTTTAGGAATTTCCTTTATGCTGTTTTGTAAAAGTCTGAACAAGACTAGTGTTTGCTTTTATGTTTTAACAAACGTAACTAGGCAAAGATGGTACAACGGGTAGTATTTCCTTGAGATTGTGCAGGAAATCACAAGCGAGAAGGTAGCCGCTAAATGGTTGACTTTCGTTTTTTTTTTTTGCTAGAAAACAGCCACGTAACGTCTTTCTATTATTTATTTATTTTTTTTTAAATAATCACTAAACTGCGCTCACAACCTTAACGATCTTAAGTTCTCGAGCCAATATTACATTATCGTATGGTTTGTTGACGCTTTTCGTCACATATGAATTGATTGCCAGAAACTGTATGTTTAGGCATCAGTGAGTAAATAGGGTACACAGAAAAGTTTTAGCTTGCATTTAGTTCTATTGCTTGTAGTTACCTGCCAGTCTTTTTTTCAACAGTCTGTTAAACGTGTTGAAACTTTTGTAAAGGCGCAGTATAGAAGGAATTTTAAGGCCGTCAGTCACTTCTTACTTGATCCCCGAGGCGGGAGTGGCACACGCAAATCTCGCTCTCAGCGATGAAGCTTGAAGCTTGCGGGGTGCTGTAAACATAACATAAAGATAGCCAACTAAAAGGAGGAAAGCAGTAGGCTATCCACAACCCCACCGAAGACAAATACAGTCGATTGTGACAGCGGGATTTGAGCCCGGATCATCCGCGGACAAGCATCCGCGCCAGCGATAATTTCACGACTACACAATGGACGTTTCTTTCGTTTAATGAGGTTCTTCTCTAGATAATCTTGCTGCAGCTGAGTTTTGGTTTAAACGTTTACTTCTTTATGTTGCCAAAGAATCTTGTTTAAAAAAAAAAGGACCACAGCTTCAAAAACACCACAACTAAATCAGACATGAAATAATTGCACTGAATATTTATTTGTTTGTTTTTCTTTTTACAAAAACACGCCCCACTCTGGAAAACGTATTTCAGTTCTGCGTACGACACTAAAGTAGTTTGATTCGGACCACTTTTTTGCAGAATAGTTTTGGGAATAAGCTGTCAGATATGGTAACGAGATGAGTTGTAGATGAGATGCCTCTGTTACTTGAATTTGAGAATTAAAACCATTTAATTGGTTTCGAGTAAGTTTACGCAAGTAACACCTGTCGCCATGAAACCCTGAACATAGATTGATTGGAGGGCCATACGTAACATTCTGTGCGCTATGCAAGAACGTAGTTCGAAGTTATGTTCCCACAGAGGACAATTTCTCTTCGATATTTCCAACGAAGGTCTTCAGTAGGAAAAATGGTAAACAGAAAGCCCAAAGGCGGGATAAATAGTCTTTCACCGAGGTAAAGGTTTGGACTATATACATTTCTATAATTTGGGGAGGTTGTGAATTAAAAGTATTTGGAAAAAATCAACACCCGCGAAAGTGCCCCTGAAAGCATTGTTCTATATGTATTTGTAGTTTTTACAAGTTCGTATATAAATTTTTTTTTTCAGTCGCGTGCCATGGTGCTCACACTCCCCTGAGGACTAATGGGATGTTTGTGCCATCGTTAGGACAAACAACCACTCGACATCATAATTATAAATAGAGAAAAAACCAGAACAGCAACAGGGCTTGATGTATCTCCCGGTAGGCAAATAACGTGCTAATATGTTTAATCAGGTGTGCGCAGTGTCAGAATTGTTAATCACGGAAGGGAGAAGGTACCACACTAGACCGTTGATGGTTCGCAAGGCGTCCTTTTTATCAAAAACACCAGCGGGTTGTTTATGGTGTATTTGCGATTTGTTTCATCTCCTTTCAACTGCTAGTTTCGTCATCAGTTCATGTTTAATTTATTCTACAGCGGCGCCTACTCAAACGATGTCGTAATATGCTTAGATGTCACGTGAAGATTTCCGGAGTAGTTGATGCTGAAATACAAGGAAAACGATTCAAACTTGGAAGAGGTGTACTTCCTTGGAGACAATACACAGACTGGTGCTACGCGATAGTTTTAAAGTTGGCGCTAAACACCAGGCTATTTTGACAGAGGGCTTTGCTAGGAGTGCTAAAACGCTTTTCATAGAACGATCGATGTGAGAGAGGATACGGATACTTCGATTCCATCCAGCACTTTTGCACCTGCTCAAAACTCTCACTAGTTGTTTTGCCGTCAGGAACGATCAGTTTTGCCACCTCGCGAAATGACAGAAATTAGCAAGGTACACTTTTTCGTCTAATTAGCATTCAAAATGAAAATTGGGGTTGAGCGTTGTCACTCTTGTGCTCACCAACCAGGCCTTTTTGATTGAAGGCGCGTTTACACGACAGAAAGAAAAACGGCACGGGTCCGTTAAAAAGTGGAACGGTTCCAATCATTTTTGCAAAGAAACAGTGAATTTTTATCCGTTCAGCGACGGGACCATAGGCGCCTATGGTCCCGTAGCGGAACGGATAAAAGTTCACAGTTTCTTTGCAAAAATGATTGGAACCGTTCCACTTTTCATCGGACCCGTGCCAATATTCGTCTGTCGTGTAAACGCGCCTTGACACAAAAGTTGATGTTTGCATAAGAATATAGGGTTAGACACCAACATGGCCGTCACTTTTAGCGCAAATTAAAGTCTGAAGGACTGATGCGCTTTTTTGTAGTTGGTAGGGACCGTAAGGCTAAAGTAAGCACAGTAATGTGTCCCGGTCCAAAATGTAACGTTAAACCGTGAGAGACACCATTTTGCTTCTTATTTGACTGCGTGTTCCTTGTAACTGTGTTAAGTCGACCGTGTACGGCCGGCTGAAGCAGCATATTGACTCTGACACGGGCTATCGGTCAGAGAGGAAAAGGGTTGTCAGTCGGTCGAAGAAAAGACATGCGAATATATGCATACGTGGATCCACCACAGGGCCAAGTCGGAAGTGGAATTGTGAAAGACACGAACCAGTTGAGCTGTCATTCCTTTCTACTTGAAATTGCCGATCACATTTCACTTGAGTCGTGAAATTACCGATCACATTTCATTCTCGTTCCCAGATCCCATCGTTTCCCTTAGCCGGCGGGGCCTTTGCACGAGAAAACGAAGGGCTCTGGAGAGAGGACCTACGGATTTCACATATGAGTCGTGAAGTTATTCTAAACATGGCGGCGCTCAGAAGAATTACCTTCCAAGAGTCTCCGTGCGAGGCTTTCAGTGGCCTCAACTTAGTTTTTTTCGAAACTTATCGTTGAACTGCGTTTGTTTTCCAATTAAAAGCTCCAGCGCTTTTGGAAACTCCGGCTCCTTGTTGCTTTTTTCTCCAAATATTTCGACAAGGTGATTTCTTCGTAAAGCCGTTTCATTGCAACACATGCACGTACTTTGGAAAGTAGACACTGGTTTTTTGACCACTCTTTTCCAGAAGCCTCCATTTTTCAAAGTGGCCTTGCGGTTCCAGCTTACCCCCTCGAGCAACATGGGCCATTTTCACTTCCGGTTCTAGATTGCATTGTTCACAAGCTAACCAATGGAAAAAAAATTGAATTTCCTATGTCTCCAGAGCCCTTCGTTTTCTCGTGCAAAGGCCCCGCCGGCTAAGAGAAACGAGAATGATCATATTTTCGTTGCATGCTTTCTTTTTTTAGCTCCTAAAAAAAAACACTTTGACGTCATGTGAAAGCACTCTACTTTACAATAAGTTTGTCCCTGCGCGAAAAACTGCTGATGACTTGCTCGGACCGGAGGGAAAAGAAGCTGTAGTTGCAGTATAACAGGAACGAACGCCAAAACATTGTTCCTTTCAGGAAATCTTTGTGTTGACTGCATCTGTCAAATTTGACCAATCAGAGGGTATACCAAAATCTGGTATACCGGAAAGACCTTTTTAAAAGACGTTTTACAGCGTTCCCTCCCTCGCCCGTCCCAAGCCCCCTCCATTTTTCGTCGCTTTATTTCCTCCTCGTTCTGCCTGTGCTATCGCGCCTCGTTTACCAACTGAACACCCGGAACAGGCTAGCGCGGAGCGCGAGGCACACGTGCACACGAAGGGAGCGGCGCCCCCAACCCTCCTCCTTTCGCTTGTGACGCACTCCGCGCTCCCGTGCAATTGCCTCCGCTCGCCTGAAAAACGCAAAAAAAATAATAATAGTAAATGATAAATAACGCCTGTTCTGAAGGCTATATAAAACACAGACTGCAGACCACGTACCCGGACTATGGAATGTGAATGAAACACTGACTAAGTGAACTTTTCGAGACAGGAAGGGGCCCATTTTTCGAAAGTCCCGAAAAGTTCGTGAAAGGGCCCGAAAAGTAATTTGTAAAACTGCGATTTGCTTAGTCTAAAAATCTGGTGTGCTTACTTGCTTTCAACGTAGGAAAGAGGAAGCCAGCTGCAAATTTCCATGGTCACAAAAGGTATTCCTTTTTAACAGATACGGAGGGAATTTGGCACCGGAAATAAGCCCGAAAAGTTTCGGGTCGGGCTTTCGAGATCGAGAGGTCATCTGCGCATGTACCCTAAAACCTTATTCTAGTTATGCCATTAACCTAAACCGGAATAGTCCCAAAGGAATATCCCTTAGTGAGAAGAGAAAGTCGGAATCCCAGTGCTAACAACGGATACATTTTGTCAGGAAGGAAACATCGTTTTTTGGGAAGTGCAAAAATAGATCTGATAGATGGATACATGGGCTCCTGGCCCCGGTTGTTCGAAAGGTGGATAGCGCTATCCACCGGATAACTCAGTTGGATTTCCTAGCATTTATCCGGTGGATAGCGTTATCCACCTTTCGAACAACTGGGGCCTGATGGACACAATAGCGTATAGATCGTTTTTATCGTGACGTCATCAAATTCAAAATTCAAAATCGTGAAGTCTTCTGAATTTTTGTCTGCAACGCCTTGAAGATAATCTCGAACTAAATCCGATTACAAGTTTCCAGTGCCGTGGCATCTTTCGTTTTTAAAAGACGGCATTTTCAATTTCCGAAAGTTTCACCTTGCGTGACAACGAGATAGCGGCCGTCTGGTTGGATAAAAAGGCTCTTCTTATAATTTTCAACAATTTAAACGTTTCAAGTATTAGAAGATTGTTTTTATGCGTATTTGTACCAGCTCACGAGTGAGAAGAAAGCGTTTTCAATGCAGAGTGAGTTCCAAATGTTTTCGTTAATTTGCGGCGGGCATATTTGTGTACAACACGTGTACACAAAGATGGCGCCGCCATACAAAGCTCTTGTAAGTTGCGTGCAACGTTTCGGCAAATGATTAAAAAATGGTGTACCACGCAGACTTAAGACTTTGAGAAGTTGTTTATGTACTTCTCTTTTATAACATTCAATTTTCCTGGCTTTTTTCCATGAACGGTAGAGAATTTATTTTCTTGTGGCGTGACAGTGAAAACGATCTATAGATCGTTGTCATTCACGTGACCAGTCGCCATACTGATTTCCTGAAACAATAGGAAATATTTGCATAAAAATGGCCTGCAATTCCCTCAGGATTGCTTTGGGACACCAAAATGGCCGCCGTTTCTTTCTTTAGGGACACCAATATGGCCGCTATGACGTCATGTGAAAACGATCTATTGTTTCTTAATTAAGTATATATCGCCCGAATTTTTGTCAAGTGCACCCCTCTCATCGACCAGATTTGTGATCTTTTAGTAACGTCGTTCGATCTCAGGATGATTTCTGTTCGCATTGGGGTGGAGTGAAATTGACAACCAACAGCGGAATCTTTAACTTCCTTTCTTGATCTTTGCTTTCAACTAAGCCATGAACGATTTAGTAGAATCCACTCACATTCTATGACGAATCCTGTAATCTGATTGAGTTGGTTCGTTACTCGCTACCTTTTGAGTGATGGATAGTTAGTAGCAAGAAAGCCGGTGTTTTGAACAAAAACAAAACAATGCAGTGGTTTCTTCAAATCTCGAAATCAATAAAAATTGGAATGAATTCGAAGGCAGTATGTGAGGGGATTTATACTAATCGTTAGCGTTTCTACTGCTGAGTTAAATAGTTTACTCGGCGCGTAGCCACCCGTTGGCTATCTGTTGATCAACTCACGGAAAACTCAAGCTCTCGTAGTCTAATTGATAAATAGACAACCCGGTCTTCGCGAATGAAGTTAAAAACACCTGCTCAAAGGAGGAAGTCAGGTTCCGAGAGTGGTAAAGGGCGTTTTCGTTAGCCGTGAATTGCCCATTATATTTTCAGAAAATTATACGTGAAATGACAGTTGAGTAGTAAATTCACCGAGAATAGTGATTTTGGTTTTCATCTTTTATAATTGTCCCCAAAAAAATTGTACGTGAAGGACGGAGAGTCACTGAAGCAGTAGTGTTCCGTTGAGCGTCTGACGTCTTTGACATGACAAACGATTACACTGTTGCAGTGTCTGTTCCTGTTCCCACGCGTCCATTCAGTTGCTCCGGAGACACACCTTCGCTCGATTTACGGTAAATAGAGGACCGCACACTAGCCTGCCGCCCAAGCAACGTACACCGAAGAGCTCTTCTGTAAGACGGAAGCCTCCAAGCGTAGATGAATATATCCAAAGCGACTTTGACGAAAAGCATTAGATCGCTGATTCGAAGTGCAATGTGAAGGTTAATGTTTTCTACACGATTATCCGGCGTCCTGAAAAGATAGATGTATAGAACAATAACGTGCAGAGAAGCCGAAACTAAAAGGATAGCGGTAAGGTAGAACGTCATAAGTGTGAATTGTCGTACACTAGGTTTCTTCTTGTAGGACGTTCTCCTGTCCCCCGAATGGCTTAAAGAGGCCTTCGCGTGAAGCGATGTGCTATTCTGCAGGTGGCGTTTAAAGGACGAAAACAGCATTATTTGAACGACGACTAAAATAACAGATATAAGCGTAGGGTGCATGATTACGTCTATTTTCAAGTAAGTTGAATGGTCAATGCCGGTAAATTGTATCATACAGAAGCTAGTAATGTAAACAGAGCTGACGGTCAAGAAAGCTAGAACACGATTTCTGGAGACGATCGCTTTGAACTGGTGGGGGTAGGTGACGGCAACGTACTGGCACACTGAAAGCGCAAGAATGATTAAGAACGAGACGCTTATTGTCACTGTAGAGATTGTCCCGCCAATCCTGTGAATGGTCTGATAACTCGCACTCGGCTTGTTCCTGAAGTCGGCGAAATCGGCAAAGTAGTAAGCCGCAAACATCGGCTCCACGGAGACTCCCGTTAGGAGGTCGGCCAAAGCGAGACCCACGATGAAAAAAATCATCGGCGTTCGGAAGCAACGCAAAGGATCTTTGTAAATTGCGGTCAAGAGAAGAGCATTGGAAATCACTGTTATCGGAGACAGAACGCATAAGATAATCGCAGAGGCGAGCTCTGTGTAACGATACGTGCGTAACTCAGGGAGTATTTCAGCTGACGAGTTCGACGTCGAATTCACGATCTCCCGCAAAGACATGATCCTTTTGAGGATTAAACCTCCCCACTTGTCCTTCTCCTTCGCTGGCCGTTTGTAGGTCTACAGCTCAGCACCAAACTGACTTTAAGTAGAGAGAACCAAAATGAGACTGCTCCTTTTCGCGTTTGATGTCGGTAGATGCAAAACTGCAGGCGATTGCTTACCGAACTGTGTCAGTTTTTGATATAGTCCACTGTCAAAACAACCGCTTGTCAGCCAACAAGCTAAGTATTAAATGGACAGCGCCTTTTAAATTAACAAGCGAGCCAAACAATTGTTTCCTAGCCAATTTCCAGCGAGAAACCTCGGATGTACGCCACCAGAATGTCTTTCTCTGTCAAATAGCTACAAGCCCTGCGCGCTGGTGACAGGTGTACAAATTAAAACGCAAAGAAAACAAAACTCAGTGGTAAAGAATCCACTTGCTTGTTCTTGAATCAAATAACTCCGTTGGTAGATGCGGTGAATATTCGCTTGATTTATGGCGCCACTTTCAATTAGTACATCAGCTTCTAAAAGGGAAATTAAGATATATGTTCGAGTTAATTCAGACAGAAAATCTACTTTGACGGTATATACTTTTATATACTTTGACCGTTGCGACACAGCCCAACCCTACTTCAAATCAGCAGAAAAACCTGGTTCACTTGCTCATCAAATAACTGAGAAATCATTAGGGCTTCCTACATGGCAAAAGTAAACAGCCTTTCTCCCGTCTAAACTCGTTAAATTCTAAAATATGCAAAATAGCACTGGCAGCTCGAAGCTGGTTTTAAAAAGTGACGACGGAGCGGTTTTGCAATCGTCTTTACAAGAGTCAATTGATTGAGTTTTTTAGTAGTTGTCATGTTCGAACCGGGACAATTTTTGTCTCCACTTACATCACATCATAAACCACGAGCTAACTTCTAAAGCTACTTACTCGAATAGGGGTGATCCATTAGTCAAGCGTTGGCCATAGATCTTTAGTTTGGTCGTGCACTCATGATCATATATTACTTGGAAACATGCACGTTTCCTTATTTTATTTATACATTTCCGAAAAGTGGTTTTAAGTATTCTTTTCTGACGCAAGCACGCTTTGAGAAGCGTCAACTTAGAGAATCATAAATACTCTAAATATCGACAACTGATATTAAATTGTCCACCAGTTTAAGTTTGATATTAGCCTCACTATGTCGAGGTATAAAAATTCAACATCGCAAAACGCACGGCTACCTCCATCTGAGCAGGTCGCGTTGTGAAATGCCCAAATGGGCAAGACAGTGTCGGCTTGCAGGCAATAACAAATGAGTTGATGTTTGTGGCTGTTGTCGTCGGTGTGGCAACAATTAAACCTTTCAGGTGACAGCGGCTGACATTTCAGATGCAAATTTTTAAATTCGCTCGTAAGTTTGCATTCATTCAATCCACGCATTGTATTTTCGGCTTTGTCACTGCGAGTTCATTAAAAACAGGGAGATAAAATTAAATCCTTTTTAATTTTCAGGCAATTTGAAAATTCAAATTTTGAATTTCAACTATGTTTGGACCAGGTTGCAGATCGCAACTCATGTCAGATAATACCAAGAATACTGACTTTAGTTATTTCGTCATATCATCGTTTGGTATAAATTTGGTGGTCAATCCGGCATATTTTCTACGCCAAGCCGCGTGTATAATTAACAAACGGAGCGAGGAACATAGGTTCATTGTGTCACAGGACAAACAGCAAATTTCCGCAATATTAATTGAATACGGAAACCGGCGCACTCACGCTGAATTAAGTGTTATCTTTCTCGAGTAACTGTACATTTCGCTGGTCAGTACCTGATATATCTTCCTGGAAAATTACATAAAGCTTGGGCGCTTATAGCCAAAAGTGAGCTGTCCGGTGCCACCTTAAGTATATTACTACTGGTAGCGATGATGTATGTAGCTGTATAAATGTGCATTTAAAGTAAATCTTTGGCTTAGGGAAGTACATTGCGGAAGCAACGATTGAAGATTGAAGTCTTGTTCAGACTTTTACAAAACAGCGTAAAGGAAATTCCTAAAGTGCTGCATGTTAGGAAAGAGTAGTTTCCGCCGAAGTATCAACCTTTTTCTCAACGAGATTATTTGGAAATGAAATAAAGGACAGGCATGGCCGGTAATTCGCAAAAGGTCTTCCAAAATCGAGAGAAGGAAAACATTTACTCGATCCTTCTGGAGTTTTGCACTCCCAAACATGCTAGCTATTCTCGGAGGATGTGTGTTAAATTAGCGCTATTTGTTGAACATAACTAGGCAAAGATCGTACAACGGGCAGTATTTCCTTGAGATTGTGCAGGAAATCACAAGCGAGGAGGTAGCGGCCGCTTGCATGTTGCAAAAGGGAAAATGGTTGACTTCTCCACAAAACAGCCACGTGATGTCTTCTTTTTTAAATTCTTTTTTTAAATAATCACTAAACTGCGCTCACAGCCTTAACGATCTTCAGGTTTCGAGCCAATATTTATACATCATCATATGGTTTGTTGACGTTTTTCGTCACATAAGAATTATGCATCGATTGCCTGAACCTGTATGTTTAGGCATCGACGAATAAATAGGACACACAAAAAAGTTTTAGCTTGTATTTAGTTCTATTGCTTGTAGTTACCTCTCAATTTTTTTTCAACAGCCTGTTAAACGTGTTGAAACTTTTGTTAAGGCGCACTGTAGAAGGAATTTTAAGGCCATCAGTCACTTCCTACTTGATCCCTGAGGTGGGGTGTGGCACATACTAATCTCGCTCTCGGCGAAGAAGTAAATCTTGAACATCGCACAGAACGCCTATTGTTCTCGGAGTCGTGTATTCAAGTAAACATGGCATAAAGATACCAAACTAAAAGGAGGAAAGCAGTAGGGTATTCACAACACCACCGAAGACAAACACAGTCGATTGTAAGAGCGGGATTTGAGCCCGGATCATCCGCAAGGAAATATCCGCGCAGCGATAAATTCACGACGACACAATAGACGTGTCTTTCGTTTAATGAGGTTCTTCTCTGGATAATCCTGCTGCAGCTGAGTTTTAGTTTAAACGTTTACTTCTTTATGTTGCCAAAGCATTTGGAAAAAAAAAGGAACCACAGCTTCAAAAACACCACAACTAAATCAGACATGAAATAATTGCACTGAATATTTGTTTGTTTGTTTCTTTTTTTACGAAAACACGCCCCACTCTGGAAAACGTATTTCATTTCTGCGTACGACACTAAAGTAGTGTGATTCAGACCATTTTTTTTGCAGAATAGTTTTGGGAATAAGCTGTGTAGATGAGATGCTTCTGTTATTTGAATTTGAGAATTAAAACCATTTAATTGCTTTTGAGTAAGTTTACGCAAGTAAAACCTGTCACCATGAAACCCTGAACATACATTGATTGGAGGGCCACACGTAACATTCTCTGCGTTATCCAAAAACGTCGTTCGAAGTTATGTTCCCACAGAGGACAATTTCCCATCGATATTTCCAACGAAAGTCTTCGGTAGGAAGATGGTAAACGGAAACCCCAAAGGCGGGATAAATAGTCTTTCATCGAGGTAAAGGTTTGGACAATACACATTTTTATAATTTTGGGCGGTTGTGAATTAAAAGTATTTGGAAAAGATCAACACTCGCAAAAGTGCCCCTGGAAGCATTGCTCTATTTAAGCAATAGAGCACTTTTTCCGTGTTTACATAGCCTCATGTAAACACGAGAAGGGGTCGGGAGAATTCGAGACTGTTATGCAAACCCGAGACGCATTCGAGGGTTTGCATAACTGTCGAGAATTCTCCCAACCCCTCGAGTGTTTACATGAGGCTATGTAAACACGGAAAAAAAGTCCTGTATTGCTTTTATAAAATATTTCTCAAAAATAATTCGACAAGTAAAGGAAAATGCTGTTTGTTTTACTTCTTGATTGAAACAGGTTTTCTCGATACACGCTCAAATTTCCTACCAGCCAATCAAATGCGCGTTTGACGACACAACCCATTAAAATTCGTGTGATGTCATAACCGTGTTTACATACTCTCATCTAAACACACCTATTGAGCAATGAGAGCGCGCGTACTATCCTAATTATTTTATAAATGTATTTTTAGTTTTTACAGCTTCGTTTTTTTTTTCCAGTGGCCTGCCATGGTGCTCACACTCCCCTGAGGACTAATCGGATGTTTGTGCCATCCTTAGGACAAACAACAACTCGGCACCATAATAATGAATAGGGCAAAAACCATAACAGCACCGGGGCTTGATGGATCAGGTAGGCAAATAACAACGTGTTAATATGTTTAATCAGGTGTGCGCAGTGTCAGAATTGTTAATCGCGGAAAGGGAGAAGGTACCACACTAGACCGGTGATGATTTTACGAAATGTGCTTGTGGTTATTTGCAAACCACGTTTGAGGGATTTTTCATTATTTTAAGCCAGTGAGCACGTCAGGGCACTTACAACAAAAGACTGTATCACAAAAAACAGTGATGAACAAATAAATAAATTATGCGAGTGATGTATTCCAATACAAAACGAAGGATTTAAATTTCTACTCCTTGGTGTAAATATACCATGGAGTTTTTAGGCACACTATCGGGTACTTTTAAAATTTCAGTAACTAAAAGAACACAATCAAAGGCTTTTAACCACAAAAGACGTTTTACAACTTCATAACCCTCAACATGACCATACCCGTGTAAGTAGATTTGTTCCGCAATGAACCCCCAAAACGTTGGCAAACACACGCTGTCGATCACTCAGTACCGCTTTGTATTACACTGCCCGCTGAGGTATTCCCCGGAACTATCTAAACTGTAAAAATACCACTTTGGCATCTGGTTTTGAAATAATTCCGCAATGGACTCACAAACGTTTTCCCTAGGAATCAGTTCGAGTAACCATGTTGAAACGGTTTGATTTCTACCTACCTCTAAAAATTGATCACCAGAAGAAATGTCGTTGAATGGTCGGTCAAAGCTCGATTGAGTCGGTCTTTCAAGGACCGCAAGGCGTGCGAAGAAAGCTGTGGACAAACCTGAAGTGTCACAGTCCTTTTTATCAAAAACACCAACGTGTTGTTTATGGTGTATTAGCGATTTGTCTCATCTCCTTTTAACCGCTAGTTTCGTCATCAGTTCATGTTTAATTTATTTTACAGCGGCGACCACTCAAACGATGTTGTAATATACTCAGATGTCAGGTGAAGATTTCCGGAGACACAACTTGCAAAGAAATTAAAAGACTACTTAATTCTTGATACTGAAATACAAGGAAAACGATTCAAACTTGGAAGAGGTGTACTTCCATGGAGACAATACACTGACTGGTGCTACGCGATAGTTTTAAAGTTGGCGCTAAACAGTTGACTATTTTGACAGAGGGCTTTGCTAGGAGTGCTAAAACGCTTTTCATAGAGCGATCGATGTGAGAGAGGATACAGTCACTTCGATTCCACCCAGCACTTTTGCACCTGCTCAAAACTCTCACTAGTTGTTTTGCCGACAGGTACAATCAGTTTTGCCACCTCGCGAAAAGACAGAAATTAGCAAGTATACTTTTTCGTCTAATTAGCATTCAATTGGTCTGTTAAAATGAGAATTAGGATTGAGCGTTTTCACTAGTGTGCTCACCTACCAGGTCTTTTTGATTGACACAAAAGTTAATGTTTGCATAAGAATATAGGATTAGACACCAATATGGCCGTTGTTTTTAGCGCAAATTAAAATCTGAAGGACTGATGCACTTTTTTGTAGTTATCAGGGACCGTAAGGCTTAAGTAGGCACAATAATGTGTCCCGGTCCAAAATAAAACATTGAATCGTGAAAGTTTTGCTTCTAATTTGACTGGGTGTTCCTTGTAAATGTGTTAAGCCCGTGTACGGCTGGATGAAGCAGCATGTTGACTCTGACATGGGCTGTCGGTCAAAGAAGAAAAGGGTTGCCAGTCGGATCGAAGACAGGACAAACGAATATATATATACATGGATCCACTGCAGGGCTAAGTCGGAAGTGGAATTGTGAAAGACACGCACCAGTTGAGCTGTTGTTCCCTTCCCACTTGAGTCGTGAACGGTTACCGATCACATTTCATTCTCGTTCCCAGAGCCCATCGTTTCTCTTAGCCAGCGGGGCCTTTGCACGAGAAAACGAAGGGCTCTGGAGACATTTGAGGTCCCAGATTCTAGGACTTCCGGATTTCATATATGAGTCGTGAAGTTATACTAAACATGGCGGCGCTCAGAAGCATTACATTCCAAGAGTAGAGTCTGGGCGAAGCTTTCAGTGGCCTCAACTTAGTTTTTATTTCGAAAATTATTTTTAAACTGCGTTTGTTTTCCAATTACATTGTAAAAGCTCCAGCGCTTTTGGAAACTCCGGCTCCTTGTTGCATTTTTTTTCCAAATATTTCGCCAAGGTGTTTTCTTGGTAAAACCGTTTCATTGTGACACATGCACGTATTTCGGAAATTAGACACTGTTTTTTTGGCGACTCTTTTCCAGGAGCTTCCATTTTTCAAAGTGATTTTGCGGTTTCCGATGGATTCATATTTTCGCGCCAGCTTACCCCTTCGAGCAACATGGGCCATTTTCACTTCCGGTTCAAGATTGTATTGTTCACAAGCTAACCAATGGGAAAAAAAATTTCTGTCTCCAGAGCCCTTCGTTTTCTCGTGCGAAGGGAACGAGAATGATCACATTTTCGTTGCATTTTTAGCTCCTAAAAAAGAAACACCTTGACGTCATGTGAACGCACTCTACTTTAAAATTAATTTGTTCCTACGCGAAAAACTGATGACTTGCTCGGACCGGAGGGAAAAGAAGCTGCAGTTGCAGTACAACAGGAACGAACGCCAAAACATTGTTCCTTTCAGGAAATCTGTTCTCCTGGCTCTGTAATACACGAGGTTCTATTTACGAGTACGTCAATTCTTTTTCGCAGGCGGCCATTTTGAATCCCGAGAGATTGACAACTTTTAATTCTAATCCACCGCCGAAATTATCTATTTGAGGCTTGGGATACGAGATTTATCGTTCATGTTGTTGGCCACCGCGTGACAAAACCCCATAGAGTATAGCAGATCCTGCATGCATAAGGAAGTGTCGAACAGCAGTTTAAAGGATGGCCGGAAGCGACCTAGTAACCCAACGTGACACACATCAAGTGAGCCTAGTTTCTAGTAGTCTGCATCTGTTCTGATTTCGGTTGTGCAGCGCTACAAATGAAACATTTCACAATATGAAAATGATCATATTTACTCCAATTTATTATCATCATTGATCTACAATCATGTTTCCATGTTCCGCTGCACGAAAATTAAAATTACTTTACACCAATGTTTCGTTGAAGAGAGAAATTTAACTACATCAAGTGTGGCTAGAGTAAATTTTTGCTATTGCCAGAGTCGCTTTGAGAACTTCCTGGCGGTTTTGAATTGTAAGTTGCCAACGACGTTCTCGGTGCAATCTCGCTCCCAGACTGAAACAACGCAATGCATTTGTATCGGTCAGCATCATGAACGCCGACCGACAAAAAGCGCAGGACATGGGAACGAAATTGCTCTCGGCGGGACTCGAACCCAGGTCCCTCCGCGTAATGGTTGGATTATCTACCCACTGAGAAAGAGGGAGAGTAATGACGAGCTCAATCTACAGCTATCATAATTATGAGTGGCGCGGGAAGAGGCCACTTGACAGTGAGACAACTGCCCTTTATGACTTCGAATCGATAGTTTGAGTGTAGAATGAAGAACCCAAGCTGTTGCTGCAGTCGTTATTGGAAATGTCTTGTATAAAAATAAAGACGTAGTGAGGAGTGATACAACCGGAGATTGTAAAAAAATATACACATTTCTACGAAAGGAATTAAACCATCTAATACATTGTCACAATTCATATCTCAAACACGCTTCGGAATTCCTGCTGGCAGTTCAGCTCTCTCCCCCTCATCTTATGCTTCGGCACTGCACGTCATATCTTTCCGAAATCGTGCAAGCTATTCCAGTGAACAAGTTACAATCCAGTAGTTTCCGTATGTAGAGAGACGTCTGGATTAACACCTCTAACAATGACTATACACACTCTAAGGCTAGCTGAGTATGGCGATGTGCAATTTAACTTGAACTACAGAATCTCTCGTATGCTGGATCGTGAATTATCCATTGGATAAGGCTACCAAGCCTCTAAACAACTGGCGCCTATTGATTGAAAACCGTTTTAAAGCCTGGTTTTCACTGGCCATGCACGCACAAGCACAAGAGATTAGTGTCAAGCGAAAACGAATTGTAACCCAAGCTACACAGGGACGAAGGATTCACTAGTTCCATGCTCTCTTTTTAGTATTAACCGGGCACTGCGAGTGGAATCTGGAACGGGTGCTTTTCATTGGACGAGCAAATAGCCCCGGCAAAACGTTCCAATATTGTCGGCCGACATTTTGTTGGCCAACATGTTGGAACGTTTAGCGTCCTTCGTTGAATGACGTTGAGCCAACATTTTTCGTTCGATGAATGTTGGGAAAAGATTTGCTTTCGTTTAAACGTTTAATTCGCCCAACATTTTGTTGCATGCAATAGCGATGGAACGTTCAGCCGGCTTTTCAACAACCAATTAGCTCAAGTATACAGTCCCCAATCTGGTAGGCATATGCATCACCCTAATCAAATGTTGGTCAACACTGCTGGTACGTTTAGCCGCCCACCGAACAATGTTGTAAGTCCCCAATCTGGTAGACATATGGATCACCCCAATCAAATGTTGACCAACACTGTTGGTACGTTTAGCCGGGGCTTGTTGTGCTTACGCTGTGCTCCGTTTTCACACAACGCAAACGAAAGCAAGCGTAAGCGAAAGCACAAGGAAAAGGAAACATTTTGATCCTTGCGCTTGCATCAAGCCGTTTTCTCGGTGAAATAAGCGCTCTTGTGCTTCTGTCGCTAATGAAAACCAGGCTTTACTCTCATTCCAGAATACAGCCCGTTTAGTTGCGAACGCGCTCCACATCCTAGGCCTTGTCAGAAGCATAAAAAGACATTCGCCTCCTCGATGTGGACATATTCTTTTCCAGTTTTGCTGTTATGATGAAACGTCTCACACGTGAAGTCATACTGCTTTGATGAAGCCTCTGCGTATAAAAAAAAAAAAAAATGGAGAAACTGGCTGAGATTCTTAACAGCGCAAGGAGGACAGTAACAAATATCACAGTAACTTGACGGTAAATAGTAAACTCCAGCCTGACGTTTGCCGTAAACGTGGTTATAAATATATCTTATACGGTCGAACCCCGTTAATACGGACACCGAAGGGACCAGGGATAGTGTCCGTATTAAGCGGGTTGTGTCAACAAACTGAACGTCTAGAACGTACCAAGTAGCCATTTTTTGATTAGCGCTGTGGACAATAGTATGTTTTTTGTCCCTTCACAAAAGATAAAGCTCATTAAGGTCAAAATTGACCAAAGAGTGGTGTCCGTATTGGCGAGGTTATAACTTCCTATGAGAATTAGTTGACGGGGAAGGAAAAAAGTTTCCGTTGTCCGTATTAACGGGTATCCGTGTTAAGCTGGTTGAATTTGGGGTTCAACTGTACCTCAAGATTCCAGGAAGCCTCTCCGATTGGTAAATATGATTGTGGCCGTGTCCTTCAAGTTCAATAAAAGTAATAGGCTCTGCGTCAGGTCGCCTTGAGCTTTTGGCGCTTGCGTATAACTGCAATGAAAGACCATAAGAGTGACAGAAGCAAACTCAAGGCTTCCAGTTTATTTACTCGGGCTACTGAATAGTTTTCCCCAAATCGTATAAGTTTTACAAGTATAAATAATTGCGAAGTAGTTATATCAAGGCGGCAGTATAACACGCTATTCTTAATAGCACACTGAAAATCCAAAGGGTACTTAAACGATTAGCGAAAGTCGAAAATAGGGCTATTAGACCTCGTTTTCATGGAATTTTACACTTTTTGATTGTGGTCATCTTTTTGCTCATTTCGGGCTAAATGGTAACGTTAACCACTTAGCAAAATGGCCAAAAATAGCCAATTTCACTGCCTTTGCGTTTCGTCGCACTTTCGCCGCGTTCACCTCCAGGTTGACTATACTTTTATGTGCACGCCCCGTCTTGCCCGGTCTAATGTTCAGAGTTACGCATGGGCATTAGACCCCAATTGCAAATTAGAGGCCAACCATATATGGTCATAGCCCCGTCGGAACCATAGCTTGGGCTCCGGAATAAGATTAGATGGAATGGTCGGTTTACGTGTTCCTTGGGGACTTAAATGTACGGAGTAGTATTCCGCTCATTCAAACGTCAGTCCGAGTCGTGTCCAGACCGGTATTCCGAGCGTCAGTTCTTAGGTTACCTCTGCAAGAACCATTCCGGTTTCGGAATACGCGATCTTTTGGAAAACCTTATTCCTTTTTTCCCGTTAGTCCTAAACCGGAATAGGAATAAACAGAATCGTCCCAAAACAATGCACCCTGGATATTGAATGCATTTGCAGATGAAATTACGAAAGCAGCACTTTCTCCTCACTTATTTTAAGATCCCGAGTTCTGATCCGGCCGGGATTCGAGCTCGCCACCTCCCGAATGGCAGCCCGATGCTAAACTAACTGATCAACCGGTGCGCGACCAAGTCCAATAACAAACACATATCAAATTTTCATAACACATCGATTGTTTGTAAGTTTATACACAGTTTCCAACTTTGATAAGTTACCTTTTTGGCCAATTCAATGGGTAAAGTGGTGTCGTCCCGATCATGTATGATCAGTATTGGACAATAAACGTCCGCTAACCTAAATAGGACAGTAAAATCGCTGTTAGGAACATTTAAAAAAAAAAAAACAAGACTGCTAGAGCAGTTCTCAGTTGCGTGACGAAAGTACTTACGCCATTGCTTTCCTTTGCTGTATGATTGGATAAATAAATAAAAAAACTCGCGCGAACTTTTTAACCAATCAGATGCAAAACTCAAACCACGTGCGACTTCATAGTCACACTCGCTTTGCCGCGTTTGGCGCCAACTGCATTTACTTGCTTCGCGTTCGGACTGGTTAGTAAAACCAATTCATAAATTACTTCAATTCGTAGTTGGTTGAAAAGTGTATTTCCTTCAGAACGTGATAGGCAATACCGTATATATTTTAAATGAGGCCATGACTCTCGCAGTTATGGACGCAATTTTAGCAATTGCGTTGAGAAGCCTAAAAAAGTTCAGGACTTCAACGAGGTTTGAATCCCGTGACCTCGCGATGCCGGTGCGACGCTCTAACCATCTGAGCTATGAAGCCACTGATGTTGGGAGCTGGTCATTTGTGGGTTCAAATGTTCCCGTGATGAATGAAATGATATATATGAAATGAATCATATATTGAACTGCGGATATGAAATCAAACGAAGCTATGATCCTCGCAGTTATGGACGCAATTTTAGCAATTGCGTAGAGAAGCCTGAAAAAATTCAGGACTTCAATATTTTGCGCATATTTCGCCTAAATTTCCAACGGACCAATTCCGACTGAGAATAACGGAGAAAATAATTCTCATAGTTACCTTTTGTCAGTGCGAAAAACATCCTTCAATTCATCTAAGACAGTTTCATTAAAGTAGGGAAGAAATCTAAAAGGCTGAAAATCCAGAAACAAGTTTAATGCCACGTTAGCATAGCAGCAACGTCACTGAACTACTACCTTGACGGAGAGTCCTATCTGGTGAGGAACTTGAACAGTTAAATTCATGAAAACACATCTGTTTGTGGAAACGAAACAAGAAAAAGTTCCGCGAGAAACAAAAAGTCAATCGTACATAGGCTCCAGGCTTAAATAAATTTAACAATAATACTATTATTAGTAGTAGTAATATAATGTCCCTATAGAAAGAAAGGGTTTTGACGGGCGCTGAACACCTTAAGGTTCTTCCAACTCGTTAACTATTATCCAAGAATAAAATTGGCATGAGAACGGACAACTCAACTAAACGTGGTGTGTTGACGTGCTCCGTACAATCGTCGCAGTTTTCCATATGATGGCAAAGAAATGCATCAAATTGTCCAACATGCACGCGCGCCGAGCCATTGTTTTTGTCCATTTTACCTCTTAAATTGGGGCCTCTATATTAAACAGGATAAGCTAAAGAGAGCAGCCACTGATATTCACTCACACACGCAAGAACGGTTTCACATACAAGGCTTCGATGATAATTACCAATACTGGGCTCAAAGTTAATGACAATAAATTTTGGTTGTGCGCTTAAAACATCATGTGTGATTGCACTCGCGTTCCTTACCTGGCAGCCTGGAGCCCTGTAGCATTATTAATAATTATTAGCATTATAATATAATTATTATATTATTAATATTATTAGTAATTATTAATGATTGTATTAATAATTATTAATAATTGTATTAAGAATTATTACTGATTATATTAATAATTATTACTGATTATATTAATAATCATTACTGATTATATTAATAATCATTACTGATTATATTAATAATTGTTAATGATGATTAGTATGCTGAACGTTCTCACCGCTGTTATGAAATGACTGGCTGCTCCCTCCCATACATTATTGAATGGCGCTTCAAGAATGACCCCTGATGGCGGAAAACCTAGCAGCAAAGACCAGCCTAGAATTACTGATTACACCGGTTAACAGGGGGCTCACGAAACGACGACGACGACTACGACGGCTACGAAGAGGTCATTTAAAAATGCAAGTGCGCGTTATTCGTATCACTACGCCACTATTTCATGTCGTTCTGCATTTAAAATGTGTAGTAACTGTCGAGGAATTAGACTGGTACGAGCGGGTTAGAAGCGTAGGGACAGAACTGAAAATACATGGCCACACGCTAACGTCCTCCGCAGAACCTGAATTTTTGTCATTTCACGTCGCTATTTAGGAGATGACGGCCAAGAAATTTACCAAAATGTAAACCAAAAGTGCAGAGCATGCACAGCCATTGTTTTTGCTCACTAAACCAATTGTTTTGTAGCGTCGTCGTTGCCGTCGGCGTCGTCTCTTCGTAAGCTCCCTACTATATATGGGCGGCGTGGGTGGGAGGTTTGGGGCGCCCGTCGACGCAGGTACAAGGTTCGCAGTGACAGTAAGATGCTTATCTTTCGTGGCATCCTTAGATCCTGTGTCTAGCGCCTTCATATCTACGCTAATCAAGCTAATCCTCCGTGAAGGCCAATATATATTTGCCAGTCAATGCGTGGCGAATTAAATTCAACAACCATAGCATGCCGACAACAAACCATTTTGACGCGTACGAGTTTTCTTTGAAGTTGAGATTTTTCTGATTTTTCGACGTACTGTCTTTTGAAGTTTTGTCATTTTGAAAGTGCCACGTTGATTTCACGAAGAGTCTTCACAAAAGCCTGCGAACGCAGATATATTTCCAGCTTTCTTTTCACGTCGCCGAAAAGAAACTTTACTTTTCGGCGAAGTGAAATGACAGCCGGAAATAATCTCTCGATTATTACTAGTTTAACAACATAAGCATCGAATAAACTACACTCTGACACCCGTAAGATGAGAAACCCCGAGTCCTGAAGCCTACCCTCTGTGATGTGCATCACACGTTTACTTGTGGCTATCCTATGCACTAACCTTCATCGCACAGTATTTTTGCAACTCCACCAGCTACCCTGCAACACAAAACGTTAAAAATACAGTTAGAACAATTCTACATCTGATAAGCCTCCCCTACCGTACGACAGTTGACTCACGCCAAAATAAACGCCTCAGTAATTTTGGGGGTCGAGGTTCAATCAGAAACTCGATTTTCCGTCTTTCTCGATGTGTTTTAGCCCGATGTTCGTAAGAACGCGTTTTTCGGGACCTTTAATGAGCGCAGCATTGTGAAAAGGATTACCCCGAAAACTATATTTTACTTGTTTCCTGGTGATGACAGATAACCAAACGGCTAACGTAAAGGCGTATTACTCTTTAAAGTAATATTTGACGAGTATATCGTCCATAAGTAAAACGATGAATTTATGTGTAATGACTCGGGAATACTCGGAAAAAAACCCGAGTGCTCCGAACAGGAGCCGAACCTTTGTCTTTCCGATTACCAGTTCGAATGCTCCACCATTAAGCTATACGAGACTCTTACGGGCTGGGCAATTCTAATTTTGCAATATGCGGAATATTTCCTCAAAAACACGCTTCAAGTAACGCGCTATCGAATCACGAAGCCTTAGAAAGACCTATTGCGCGCTGTATCGTATAAAGCTACGACCACATACGTTCCTGATTTGAGAAGTATGTTGTCCATCACAGCGTTGTCAAGTTGGAATGATTCTTACCCAGACCCCAAAGAGTGACCCCAAATGTACACTGGTGCGTTAGAAATTTGTGACCTAATCCACTGCAGAGCAGTAACACCATCTTCTATGAGCCCTGTTAGAGAAAAAGAACATTAGCAACTCCTCTCTGACTTCAAACGAATCCGGCGCCGTTCGCTGCACATGGATAATAATGGCCTCTGTTTAAGTGCCAATTGTCAAAAGTCCGTGATTAGCAGTTGCAATAGTGAGATCTGAAACACCTTGTTAATACTGAAATGCTTTTTTGACCGTTGATGGTAAATTTTGCCTTCTTTTGAGGCTGAAGGTTAAATTGTCAAGCCGTTTGGCGGCTGATGGTTAACTCGTTGGGACCTACTTAATTGGAGACACTACAAATCAACTCAAATCAAACGTTGGTTTTATCAAACAAAAACGAAAGCAAACGCGTAACTACTTTCGACTCTCAATTGAAAACTGCTCTAAATGCACATTAATTACCATTTTCAGAGGGTGTCCCTTCAGAGTCAGCAAATCCTGATAATTAAAAATCAAAAAACATGTGGAAACAACTGCTTCATTACTTTAATTACTTGAATATTATTTCATTTGCACCAAGAATCATTTTTGACAGTTACAAAACTAACTACGTACGGTATTTTGAAATCTGTGTCGAAGTCAAATAAAAAAGCGTTTCACAAAATATTTTATTACCAATTTTTACTTACCACGATAATCAATTGTTATCACATGATAGCCCAACGAACTAAAAAGCTGGAAAACAGAGGTAAGTACAATATTTTTTTAATGCCAAAGATAAAGTTCACTTTCTATGAAATAATATTTAAGAAATGGTACACACCCATCCAGAATGTGGATTTTCATTTTCTATTATCCCAGATTATAGAAATTAATCTGAGACAAATTAAGAGGGTGTTAAAGGGTATTTTGGTGACTCGTGATCGGCTCCCCCACCCCACCCCACCCCGTAAAATGTGAAACTGCTAAGTTTTTCCTTCTGAATCGTGATTTCCATAGCAGCCGTGAGGCATGATTTTGCCAAATTATTCTCCGCGAAACACGAACACATGTTTAATTCGCCGTGAACTGTGATTTTCATTATGTCTTCGTTTTCGTGAATCGTGAATTCTTTTCCGCGAAACGTGATCTAGACCCCCCGCCCCTTACCACCCTCAATTAAATTACGGCAAAATTCCACAGACATCAGTCCAAGACATAAACAGCTTTTAATTTGTCATTTGTCATAAACATACAGTGACTTTTCCCGTCATTATTAACTTTCCTTGTCAAACCCTGATTAAATCTGAGCTATAATTTACTGAGCTAATAACATCTTCATTATGAATAGAGGCCCTTCTCTGCGTGACTTGGGACAATTCTCAACTGAACCATACTGCCATTTAACTTTAAGAATTTGGCTGGATGTGACAAAATACCCAAATACGAAACTTTTTTCATCAAACTGCAACAATGCATCTCAAATTGCGGCGTATCATGGCAACAAATTGCACTAAAATAGCGACAAAATATTGCATTGAGTTGTGCAATAAAAATTTCACCAAGTTGTGCAACAAAAATCATCTTTTGTGTAAACAGACCTTAACACAAATGACCCAGATCAAGGCCATGTTTCAAGACTGACCTCGTAGAGTTTTACTCTGCTGTCTTTCCCTCTAAGGAAACAACAATACCAAAACAAGCATGAGCACAATCTGCACCATTGCCTCCAAACAAACTCTTTGACTGGTTTTTGGCAACTTTTTGATAGTTTATGTTTCATCTGCCTCAAAAAGAGTATGTGTGTTTTTTCCCAAGCAAGCAAAAAAAGCAATGTGCCAAGTCCACCAACTGATGAAGTGAAGTGAAATGAAGTCTTTCTTTACAAAAGGCAACACTTAAAAAGGGAAAACACTTAATGTAAACTAACTTGTGGCCCTCAAAATATAAAAATTACAATTACAAGACACCTTAAAATCGTATAATTATAATATATTAATTCTTGTCCTTTGATTGGTACTGTAGTTCTTTGAATGGTAAATTCAAATCGAAGCCATTAAAGATGTTATCAAACACTAACAATCTCAAAAAAATTGTCACACACCCGCACACAAACAAAAAAAAAAAACTTTGTCCTTTAGCAATGGTACAATCAGACCGGTACACCAATGAATGCAGGCATTATACGTAGCTGGGGTCAATTGCTCGATGGAAGCCACAAGGAAATATGCCTGTCATGATTTGTGTAAAACTGTGTGAAGTGACTGCCTACCTTGTGTAAGCATTTCCATGAAGGTACAGAATCACGGGACTACCATCTTTGAGGTGAGAATGCTTATTGGTCCATGATGAGTCTTGCATCTCTATAGAACGCACAGAAGGAATATCCCTAAAACACATAATGTTGAACAATAAAAATTAATTTTGCTCTCAAGGGTAGATGTGTACAATTATTTTGCAATGAAAGTGGTGAGGATGGCGTAGAAATATCTTCCAGTTCTTGGGTAAAAACAACCCAAATCTTCCCAAAATACTTGGTCCCCAGAACTGCATTGATTTGGCCACAACAACACAACTGTTTCAAACTGACAACAGGAAGGAAGGTCTCATTAATTTCAGGGTTGACATACCCTTTTGGGGGTAAAAAATTCAAGGACTTTCAAGGACACAATTTTAATTTTTCAAGTACTCAATGCAGTGCAAAATCAAACCAATCAATTTAGGTTTTTACCAGATGAGTGGTTTTGTTTTTCTATTTTGTGTCATTACTTCTTTGTGAGAAAAATTCGTCCTATATAATAGCCAATTGACAAGCTGGGCCAGATGCCAAGAGCAACAAATTTCAAGGACTTTCCAGCACCGAATGCAATTTTCAAGGATTTTCAAGACCTTGAGGTTTTAGTTTTGAAATTCAAGGACTTCCCAGGATGAAAACCTTAATTTTCTGTTCTCACTGACTTTCAGTTTTAATGTCATATGAGAGTCAGTAGTAACTTAAGATGCTGTTACACTAGGCAAGACAAGCTGCACAAAAAGTTGCCTGGTGTAACGATACCCTGCCACACACATTTCTCGCCATTTTTTGTTGCCGCAATCATTGCAAAAATAGAAGTCAGTTTTACTTTCCACAACGCATCTCTTAACGTTGCAAGGAATTTTTCCCACATTGCACAGTGTAACATCTACCCTGCAACTTGTGTCGCAATGTTTTGCCGCATCAACCAATGAAAATGACCCTTTGACTTCACATGATGGTCAGAAGTGAGACAAGTTGCACAAAATGTTGCCTGGTGTAACACTGGTCAAGCAACATTTCTCGCAGCGTGGGAACTTTTGTGGCAACAAAATTGCGAGACAAGTTGCAAGAGAAATTGCCTAGTGTAATTATACCAGCGCCTTTAACACAATCTGATGCTTCATACTATAGAAATGGGTAACTTCAGCTCTGGCCTTCCAGGCCAAGTGATCTGACTCTCTCCCAAGTTTACATGCACCTTTTACAATGTACTTTAGTTAACAATAATGAATGAATGCAAGGAGACCATTGCCCTTCCACATTAGTTAGGATTACATGTAGCCATCAACTTAGGCATACCGCGACCAGTTGGCTCAATCGAGAGTGCACTGGACTTTCATGCGGGAGGTCGTGGTTCGAACCCCGACCGGACCAACACTCAGGGCCTTTAAATAACTGAGGAGAAAGTGCTGCCTTTGTAATTACATCTGCATATGGTTAGACTTTCTAGTCTTCTCGGATAAGGACGATAAGCCGGAGGTCCCGTCTCACAGCCCTTGTTCATTAACTCTGTGGGACGTTAAAGAACCCACACACTATTCGCAAAGAGTAGGGCAAGCTGTACCCGGTGGTGTGGTCTGACCTTGTATGGGCCCGCAGTAATTGGCTTCACGCTGTTGCGGTAACCCTGCCAAAGGCATATGCCTTGGCGAAGCTAATAAAATAAATAAATACTTTAGGATTGCAATAGATCAATTTCGATATTTTAAAACTGAACAGCTTCAAACAATAAGCATGACTTTGAGGCTCTGAGAAATAAAGTAAGGACTTCTACGAGTTTACTCCCCGGAGCTTTGAGATGATGTCTTTTGTCTAAGAGTGAATTTTAATATATCAAAATTGGCCTATTACAATGGGTATGTAGTGGTTTAAATTTATTTGTAGTTTAAAAACATTTAAACCAGTTTTACTTATATTATTTTCCATTGGGCACCTTACATTCATGAAAAATGAAAACAAAACTTGTTTGAAATACTTTAAGCTCATTAAAAATTTAAACTAAACAGATATATGCTAACCTCATTCCCAGAGAGCCTGGGAATGAGGCAGATAGATGAACACGAACAAAACTTACCATGCTCCTAACTTCCCAGCGGAACCAGTGATATAAAAATGAACAGTATTTGCTGGCAAACCAAATGAAATGGGATCTGACAAGTTGTGAAATGGATTTGTCACTTAAGGGGGAAAGAGAAAAAGACAAAATAGATATATTTACAAATTAAAGTAAATTCAAAATAATTGCACTTTAATTAATCTTAACCATTGGGCACAGTTATTGGCTTTTAGGAAGACAAGGTCAAAAGCTCAATTTATTCCTGCCCAATGATGTCTATATATAGATCATCATCACCATCATCATCAAGTCTCCCCACGCCAGTAGGCGCATAAGACCTATAGATTCAACTATCAAAAAAAGGAGTTCATGTAGTCAGCACCAACACAAAAAATGCAAAAAATACTAAAGACATCAAAACTGAAAGGAATTCACTTACATGGGTGTAAATATATTACAAGCTCTCTTGCAGCAGGAGAAGTATACATCAGTATGACACAAATGATATATAAGAGTGTAACTGTTCTCATCACAATCTTGAACGAAAGCCTAAAATAAAATGTCTCAGTGCTTTTACCAGTACTATATAGGATACACTAACCTAATATCTTTGATGTGGGTCTAATAATAACAATAATTATTACAACAACAACAACAACAATAATAATAATAATAACAATAGTAAAGCCCAATAATAAACATTAATTGAAGGCAGAGCGGACACCTCGTCAGTGATGAGTTGTTTAAGTGTGTTTGGTCATTTTGTGAAAGTGCGGCCAAATTTTGTGCAATACATGACAATTAAGTGCTGCAATTACTTAGCCCAAAAGGTGTAAAGAAAGTAACCAAGGAAAAGAAAAAAATGGGGGGCATGGAGCAGAGGGTGGGGCACAAGAGGAAGACAGTATGAAAATATAAAAACATGACGTCAGTCACCAACAACAGTCCTTCTCAGGACTCCAGTCACCCAAATGATCTTTTTCAATTGAGGTATGTTACTCCTGGGTTCAAACCATTTTCTTATTTTCTTATTAAAATATAATGGGGAATTTTTTCATTGCCCTAATTTTTGGCACACAGCACAGGGAAGTTCATCTCATTAAATTTTTGAGCAGCTGATTTGGTGGAAATTGGCTGCAATTTTGCGCAATGACCTAGAAGCCCTGCAAAAGTGCCTCAAAATATTTTTGCCTAGAGCCCTTCAGTTGCCTGACGAGAAACTGAACGATTGTTACCATGACAGCCTGGGATTTACTGGTGCATGGGATACAAAAACGATCAAGTGGCTCCAACCCCTCCTATTCCCCTCTTCTTCCCCCCTCACTTTGATAGTAGGAAGCTTTACCGATAAAGATGGCAACGGCAACAAGAACACCACCAAAACACAAACAAGCAGGTTCTGCACAATTCTTTACTGTCCAAAATCAGCAATGTGGGGAGAATGTCAGCACATGGTGATAAATTTTTCATTCTCTCTCTGAACTTGAACACCCTCCATACCAGTTTCATTCTTGGATAAAAGACATAATCTAGATGTCATTACAAAAAGGATAATTTCTATTTTGAAGCAGTGCTCTCCTTGTTGTCCTCTTTGATAAAGTTCCCTCCTGTAAGTACCCTGTTTCTGACCTTACGGGCTTTTAACACAAAGTTTGGCATGGCAAAAAAAAAATTGAAAACTTGCCAATGAAATAAAACAATGAACACAAAAAAGGCGAAGAGAGAAATGGCTCCTTGACTCCTCAATGTCTTTCCCTTGGGGGTGGGAAGGCAGGGAAAGATTTTAGTGCAACTTCCTTACATTAATTATACATGCATATTCCTATTAGCTAACTCTCTTCCAAAAAGAATGAGCGTGAATAGAGTTCTGCTAGGAATATGCATGCATAATGAAGTAGGGACCTGTACAGAAATCTTGGCAAGGCAGGTAACACTAAAAGATTTTAACATTTTTGGTGGAAACTAATCAAATTCCTCTACAAGTGCAAACCTCAGATGATCAAAATTCATATCCTGGGAAAATCTCATGCAGTTAAAACCATCAGGCATATGGATAAAACAGCTAGCAGTGGATGTCAAAATTCCCCAACAGGGGGTAGGGTGACCTGACCCTCCAAGGATAGAAGCAAAATGAATGAAGATTGTTTCCTCACTTACCAAACTAATGAAATGATTTCCAAGAGAACGGATAACAATAAACTCCTGTTGCATAAACAAAAATGCAAACATCTTAAGTTTAAGCTAGCGTAATGTATTCAAGGCAGATAGCTGTTTTATTAGGTTACGTAAATTGATAATAACTTGCATGCACTATCAACAACAGAATGATGTAAGATGGACTTTGGTCTGAGCTGGCTCAAAAACAGAAATCAGCGAGTTACCTGTGTTTTTGCTTCTTATCAATAACATTTGTAGCTGGTTTTTCCTCGTGAGGACAATCAGGAACTGTCGACTTCGAAGCTGAGGTTCTTTTCCTTGCGCCTTCGGACATCATACACTGTAACTGCGATTACTTCTTTACCTACAGCAGTGCGATTACGCCGCTATGTAAGCTGGTCATTAACTGTCATAGCCAATATTTTTGGGAATCTGGAAACTAGGAAAAACAAGATGGTGGACGGATAGAAGCATTTCGCTTCGTGAAGGTCCCGTTGAAATTCCATCATTTAATAACCTGATTTGCGCATCATGTTTGGTGATAAAGCTCTTGAGCTTGTCAAAGAGTTAAAGAGATCCATGGATGGCACTTTACCGCCATATAACGTAAGATAATGTTTCATTTTAGAGGTAAAATTTGGCGGGAGAATTTAGATAGTAAATTTATTGACCATATGAAAGAAATTGACCATTTTCACTCACACTTCTTTGAATATAAGAGATTCCAACGCTCCCGATTTGATCGGCAAACTATCAAACTCTTGCGTTCTGTTGTAATACTCAGAAAGCGAGAAAACTTGCAAATCATCAGTGCGATCTGAATGCGAAGTACGAGCTTAAGTGCTTAAGACGAAGACAATTAAAAGAAGAAGAAAATGTAAAATATATATATTTCAGAGTGGAAAAAGTGTCCCTTGTGCGAATCTTATATTTGCAAAAACCCTGGATCCCCCTCGAAGCTAGAACCTTTATACTTGATGGTCTGTGCCCTCAGAGGCTTCTCTATGTCTGTTGCACTCTTTTAGCCCCCCCCC
>BLFK01000450.1:1536099-1551384 GCA_014634185.1 Astreopora myriophthalma | reverse complement strand
CCCCCCCCCCCCCCCCACCCACCCTCCTTGACCATGCCAACACATCAGTTAATGAGTAAGAACTTCTTTTTGTTAACACGGCACTGAAGGAGGATCTAGTGCGGCAGGTCCTGGAGGAGATGAAGATTTTATTTGAGCAGAATCAAAAGGAAGTGTAAGTTAAATGGTTTTACAATAAAACTGCAGATCAGCTACTGTGACTTCTTATTTTTAACATTCTGCTCTCCATTCATTACCCCCAACCCCTGGGGGAATGTTATACCCCTTTTCCCCTTTAACTGGGAAGGAGGGCAAGGGGCACCTTATAAGAACAGGAGAAGTCAATCTAATCAACTCAAATCACATCCATTTTACATGTTGGTTTAATGTTATGAGAGGGATAAACCTGATTACCCCTTTAGATTCTGTTTGTGGACAGGATAAAGGAGACCAGGTTAATGGAATTATGTGGATTCCCAATGATGCAATCATCTAAACTGGATAAACTGAGGAACACAGACAGTACAATTTTACTATCTAGTCATTTTGAGACCTTGATCTTTTGGTGTGACATGGAGTTTGAACCCAAGATGTCCATTAGCACCTTAGTACTGATCAGTCGAGTCCAATTCACCACTTTATTTTTTCTTAAATAAGGGCTTTAACGGTTGAAGGAGAAACTGGATTGTTCTCTGGAGTGCAGCTGCGGCATGCCAGTTTAGAGAGAAACAAGAGATGTCTTCTTTCCTACATGTAAGTTTCCTAAAGGAAAACTACACCATTTTGACTAGTGTACTGTTGTTGTATTTGGAGTGACCTCTCAAGCTCTGCATCCATGTAACTTTAGAAGACAGACTTCATTATATGTGACTTGTAATGTTCTCCCAGGGTTATCTATTTTTATGAATTTTATTTTCAGATACAACAGGATGCTCAGAATTAAAAATCTGAGGTGGGAATTTGGAACTGTTTTACCGGAAGACATCAAGGATAATTTATGTGAACAAGAGGTAATATTACAATCCTTGTTGCAATTCATTGTTATCTTGCAAAATCAGAGGTTTTACAAGTAACTGCATAGGTTTCAGCAGACCTCAACTACCGGCCAGCTATGAAGGCCAGTAATACGTCCAGAAATGCATGCAACAGTGAATAGGGCAAATTTGTCAATCACCAGCAATTCTAAAGCCTGTGCAAATGAAAGGCAAGAGGGCCCCCTTGGCAGATGGCAAATAGGGCGAATACAGTGAAATTGCCAAATTCAGCAACAGGCAAGAGGGGGCCCTTTGCAACTGGTGAATGTGGTGAATTTGTCGAAATTGTCAACAACTCCAAAGCAAGAAATGTAACTAACCAAAAGTGATGTATTTTTTCAAAAACAGGTTCAGTGGTTTTCTAAGTACAACAAATCTCTTGCAACTTACATGAGGACTGTTGGTCTCGACCTCACACAGGTAAGTGTACCTCTGAAGTTATACTCAGATTAGAAAAAAATTACTTCTATCTGTATTTCAATGTTCTTAATATCTGGTTTACAGGACATGAAGCCACCAAAATCCCTATACATTGAGGTATGGAGTAACTTGAATGTCACACAGACATTTTTAGCTTCTTTAAGTGACACTGGTTAGTTATTTAAACTCGAATGGTATTAAGACAGACAGATTAAGCGTCGTGTTTGCAGCAAACGGCAAACATCGACTTGAAATTTGCTGTTTGCCTTGTGTTCGGGCCAGAACCCGCTGCAGGAGGGTATCACGAACTCCCCCGCAAGACTACACCTGTACCGTGACCACCCTACCAGGGACATTTGTTGCATTAATATTATGGGTTGCCATAACACGAGCTTTCACAATCGAAAATTGTAGTCCATATTTGAAGATTGTAATAGTCGTTTGCCAGAGCATTAAAGTCAATGTCACTGTTATCGAGAACAAAGTAATTTCATAGTCTGAACACATTACCTTGAAAATAAATGACATTTATTTTATACAAGCGTATCTCTAGTTGCCTAGCATCCAGGCTATCTTGCAAGCATTTCAAATAGAAAAATAAGCTAATTTTCATGATTTTATGACAAGCAGCAGCCTGTCGTTTGCTGATTTAGCTGTTGTCCACAAACAAATCTCTCTCATATTGTCATCTTTCAGTTTTGCCTCTGAAAGCACATTTAATGTCTTGTTAAACACAAATGGTAACTTAGCACCACCTTCTCTAAGTTCAGTCATTAATGACATGTAAGTTGTTTGGCCCTAGTTGGATGTTCCACCACTGAACTACAGCAACTCCCAGTGAGCTAGGTTATTTATCTACTTTACATTTAGGTTCTTATACAAAGCATCCCAAATGGTCTATGGGCTCAACAATGTAATGTGAATGAACGTGTTCATGCAACTTATGATGGTGAAGATGTAATGTGCCTGTGAGAAAGATTCCTGCCTGGGACTGTTATTTCCTGTTCAGTTGTCCTTTCACCCATTGCTAAGCAACTTACATGCCATCTTTCTCACGGGCGCATTACATCTTCACCATCCTTGCTAAGTCACATTCAGTCATTAATGTTCATTGGGGCTTGACATGGAAAGGGAGCTAATTGACACATTTAGACAGACAGCTCACTTATCAAAGCAAAACTGAGGGTAGTCCCTACTGGTGCATCTCTGGCCCACCCCAAAGTGCTACTAGGTACCATACACTAACCCCCACCAGCTTGGGCCCCATACCCGAGGAACGGGAATTCACCACTTGCGCCCTTCCTGCAGAATACCCTTGATATTATCAATAATTGCTAAGGCCACTGACAAACTTTTGTTGGACTAAATATTCATTTGAAAGGTTCGATGCCTGGAAGACTATGGAGAGTTTGAAACGGAGGATGGAACAGTAGTGTTGTTGAAGAAGAACAGTCAGGTATAAATCTACGTAAATCGTACGTGTTTGTACTCAGTGAAGGGAAGTCATAGGTCTGATTATTACACTGAAAAAGGTAGAAGAGAAAACCCCAGGTCACCCCAGCACTGTCCTCGAGTGAATGATGCATAGATGTCTTCAGCTAGCCGTTATAATTGAACCTTTGATATCATAGATTTTCCATGAACGCCATGCAATACTGTTGGCTCCAGCTTGGTGTAAAAGTGTGTGACGAAAAAGCATGATCTGACTGGCCATTAAATGGGGCATGTTTGCTCAGAGAAGTCTTCAATATCCAAATCTCACTGCCAGTTTGCAAAACTTGCCTTCATGTTGAATGTTTGATGGCCAATTTCCAAGATCATGTGTTCAATCAGGTTTTTACGTGTAGCTGCAACCAACAGCATTTAATTTGTCAAAGGAGGAGCTCTTTCTGACTGAAAGAGTCAACACAGCTTTTGTTTTGTTCATGATAAGGATGTCACGAAAAGCCCAGATTCCCTGGATGATCATCTACTAGGGGTAGCTTATATAAGGCAGAGCTAAATTCTGCTGGTCAGGTCACAGGTTGCTGTAGTACTGAAGATAAGTAAACAAGCTAAACAATGTTTGTTAGCCCTAATCAGGATTTGCAACGAATTATTATTACTATTGCTATTGTTAATTTTGTTGATTTTTTTCAGCATTTCTTGCCAAGATCACACTGTGAACATCTTATCAGACAAGGAATCTTGGAACATATCCTGTAATAGAAAAGCAACCAATAAAAGTGTCCATCATGTATAAGAAGTTACGTTAACAGATGTATTTTCAATAGACCAGTTCACGCTCTTGAGTGCATCATGGGTAATCAGGACAAGATGGTGGGAAATTCAAAGGTTTGTATGGATGTTCTAAACGATGAAAAGAATTCTTGATTTGCAATTTTGGGCGCTTTCATCTTACAAAACAGAACATGAGCGCTTAAAGCTGCGGTTGAATACAGGTGGAGAGAATAGCTATTGTGGAAATTATTTTATTAAACAAAGTTTCCGCATACAGAAACATTTTATTAAACAAAGTTTCTGCATAATTACATTTCCTGTAATTAGGAAGGCACAAAATTACAGAAAATGTATTGAGAAAAAACAGTAATATTTAGGAATTCGAAAGAATAAATACCGAGTCCAAATCATCTCAGTTGTAAACTTGAACTTACATGCGTATGTTTGGTTTATGAACGCGAAAGTCCAGAAAGTAGAGTCGTGAACAATTTATTTTGCTTTGAATTTCCCGCCACGCTGCCCTGATTAGCCATGGTGCACTCAAGAACGTGAACTGGTCTAGTCGGAGGCTTTCGTTAAATTAACGTAATATCTGATATTAGTATCACCCAACTAGTGGACTAATGCAAATCCTGCATTTTCATTGGCTACGCTACTCGATGACTATTAGTAATAGTCCTCGAGTAGCGAAAAGCGTGACGCTTTCTTTCGTTTTATTCCCAAATAAATATTTCTTCAACTTGCATTTGCTAACTTTATCATTGCCTTTTCTGTCCGACTAGTTGGGTGATACTAAAACAATTAGACCCTTCGCCCTCAAGGGTTAAATATCTGTATAATAAGATTCAAAGAATTACCTAGGACAATCAGATTGCCAAGGGGTAGCCGAAGCCTCCTATCTCAGACTCTTTTAGGGTCAGTCGTTCCTCCCGGAGGAAGCGAGCCAAAGTGCAATTTCCTTTAATGGGGCCTTCCAACGGGTTTTGCCGACAGGCGACATGACCTCAAAATGTGGCAACAATCTTTTTCCAAAGCCGAGAGTAACTGACAGAAAAAGTGCAATATTTCGTGACGGCGACAGTGGCGAAATACAACAGCAACACTGTCTGTAACAGGAGCCCGTAACCCGGACCTTACAACTCCCATACTAGGGCTATGTCGCGGCATTTTTACAGACGAAGCTATTTTTAGACATGTTTTTCCCGCAAAAAGTTCAGTTCCAGTTCGCACGCGTCCAAGCAGTTAATTATGCAAGGCTCCTTTGGCTCCTGTCCGTAACAACATGAGCTCCTGTTTGAATTAACGATTATCGTTAATTCGTAATTCGATTATCGTTAATTTGTTAATGCTCTGAATTGACGATTATCGTTAATTTAGAGCACTCTGTCCCAGGACTTTTCAGAAAGGAGCAAATATGAAAAAGAAAAACTCATAACCTTGGATTGGATTACAACCCGGGGCCAGACCTTGTAAGGAGTTCTTACCACTAGACCACTGAGGAACAAGATGTTGAGTAAATCAATGATCAGATATGTATGGAAATATCACTTCTCAACAGTGATTAGGTCTGATTTTAAAATGTTTTGCTTTGTTTTGAAGTTTGGTGACGGACTATCTCAAATTACTGTCTAAAATTGTTTCTCAGCAAGTGAATGTACTGGTTTACAGTGAGGTGTTGGATAAACGCATTAATTCTATGTTGTTTAAAAACAGGTTTCTGGTGCTAATGGCTTGGTGGTCTATTGGTTAGAGAAAGGGATCTGTCAGTGAACTGTCACAGGTTCGAGTCCCATGTTGGGGTTGTCTTTTAGAAGAAATATGTTCACTTGCCAGAATTCCTTTCAGACTTTCACCATAATCGTAAATTCAGAGCATGCTATGAGAGAAGAGAATGGGTTGGTCCGTAACAAAACTGTTTACGGGCTGGCTCTAAAACAAGCGACAAAGGGAACATATTTCTTTTGAAAGAAATGTGTTCGCTTCCCAGAATTCCTTTCAGACTTTCAGTGTTCTAAATGAACCATAATCGTAAATTCAGAGCAAGTTACGAGAGAAGAGAATGGGTTGGTCCGTAACAAAACTGTTGACTGGCTGGCTCTAAAACAAGCGACAACGTGGCACCAGAACCGCCCTTGGAAGACCTCCTTAATGTTTATCGCCATTTGTAGCCCTTGTAAAACCTACAAGTGCCAAATAAAGGACCGAAAATAAACCGTAATTTCTTATTCTAGTGTGATTTTTGCAACACTAGGCATAGGTTTCCTGGGCTCACGGTTTACAGCGGGTTTCATTTGAGTGTCATAAAATCAAAATCAAACTTAATTACAGAGCCAATCAGCTTCTGAAGGAAATCAACTCTTCCGGCAATCATAAATCGAAGTAATTTGCGAATTGGTTTTACTAACCAATCAAAACGCAACGCAAGTAAACACAGTCGGGACAAAGGGCGGCAAAGGGCGGGAAAACGAGAGTGACCATACATCGCAATTCGTTTTAGTTTTGCACCCGATTGGTTGAAGAGTTCGCGCAAGTTTTTTTTATCCAATCGTAGAGCAAGCCAAAACCGAAGCAATCGCGTCATTACTTTCGACACTCAAGTAGACTGCGAAACCGTGAGCCGTAGATTTTGAGCCGTATTTTTGCGTTGGTCCGAATGCGTTTCGTAAAGCGAAAGGTCTGGAGCGAGGGTGAAAACGAAGAGTGAGACTGGGAGAGACGCTTAAACGCGTTTTCTCTCGCCTCATGGCGTGTGAGGCTTGCGCACGAAACAAGCGCACGAGAATTCGCGTCTTGAAGAAACGAAAATAAAAACCGACTGTTTTGCAGTCTAACATTCAAGTGAAAACTGTTCTATCAGAAGCACTGAAAGGCTGGGGCATAAAGAGCCTACGAGGCGTATTTTTCTTTGATCGAGTGGCTCAGATTTTGATATTATGAAAAATAAATTAAATTTTAAATTTTGCGTGCGGCGTTCAATTCACCAACAAATCGTTGCTCTGTTCCCTTGTTTTTAAGAAATTAGCGGTGCGCAAAAAGCTAATCTTATTGCTTGCAGAAACAATAGGTTTCTTTTGTTTACCGTTTAAGAAAAGACTTAAGAGAGACGCCGCCCTGGAAAAGGTCATGGTTTGCATAAATATCATGAAAACGACGCGAAAACGGACGAAACAACGACGATTTCGGGGAGAACTGAAGGCCGCGTGCAAAATCTTGCGGAAAGCACGCAAATGATTTTGAAGTTGGCTTGATCATCGCCTTTAAGTAGTTGCAAAGGGGCATGAAAAATTTGTAGGTTCAAGTGAGCTTTTTAAATTCTCAGTTCTGCTCTGTTAATTTCCGAACTTTCGCCCATCCACGGCATCATCAGGGATAAGAAAAATATTCAGCATATATATATCTTATTAACCAAGCGCGAGGGCCGTACTGGGAGAATATCGGCCCGAGGTCTTGACCGTACGGACCGAGCGCAGCGAGGTCCGTACAAAAAAGACCGAGGGCCGATATTCTCCCAGACGGTCCCGAGCAAGCTTGGTTAATAAGAGATTTATTATACGACTGAAGAAAGCTTTGAAGGTTTTTTTCACAAATTCCATGTAACATTATGCGGAAAATGTACAGGATAAAAAGGACCCGATTCTGAGAGCTTAGCATGTGTACATTTTACGGCAGATGAAATATGCTTTCAGTTTTGTCTTTAAGAACAAACAAAATAACGTAACGCGCAAGTTCTTCATGTTGTTTTGAAGTGTAAGCCATTTTCGAAAGATTTCGTCCTCGTCCGCCATCTTAATTTCGAGTTCAAAGGGACACAAGCGCGGAATCATTCGGGACAATGCCCGGTCCAATACTTAGAGAATATTGGACCGGCAATAGAGCATTTTCATTGGTTGATTTTAGTTAATGGCCCTCTGACTGCCTGAGTCGTGTAATAAATATGGATAATGCCTGAGCTCCGAGGCTTTCTGAAAGATAATGACCGAGCGCGTACTGTATTTTTATGATGGCCGAGGAGCGAGGCATTAATCCTATTTAAAGCATTTTTTCATTGCCATAGGACAGGAAAAGCACCCATTTGGAACAGGAGGTCATTGCTGCGGTCACTGTATGGGAAAGGAGGTCATTAAAAATACGGACCTGGTCGTAACAAAGAAAATGTTTAAAATCTTTATACTGGAGTAATTTAAGAAAGGTGGTTCCAGGTCACCATTGCAACAAAAGGGAGCCCAGGGTAAGTATGCGTTTTAGCGCTTTGGCGCAGTCACGATCACCCTGGGAATAGGCGTGGATTGACAGAATAGGCGTAGATTGACGGCTCTCAGCGGTGTGATTTATTCACAAGTCGTACCCCCGGGGGGGTACTCAATATATCCCTGGGTGGGGAGGTGCGGCGCGGCCCCTCATACCCTGACCCTGTTTAAGACAAATATCGCTGATTTTCCAACCCTATTTAAGACAGAATTCCGATTTTTGATACCCTGTTTAAGACATTATCAATGCCAAAGTCAACGGAAGTCAATATTAATTAACAAGAGCTTGTTGCTGTTTATCGTCCGAGAAAAGATATCCAGTTTAAGACAAAAATTGATAAATCGCCACCCTGATTAAGACAAAAAATGATAAATTCGATACCCTGTTTAAGACAAAAATCCCGAAAAACATACCCTGGCTGGCCGCACGTCCCCATTAAGCCCTTATAAGGAGTACCCCCCCCCACCCCCCGGGGTCGTACCATTTTTTTTGTTCTACATCGCATCCTTTCTTAGCCTGCGAACGCAGACGTATTTCCAGCGGTCGTTTCTCTCCCTACTTTTCGGGGGAGAGAAACGACCGCTGGAAATACGTCTGCGTTCGCAGGCTAATCCTTTCTTAGCCCATCAAAATAGTCAAATTTTGGTCTGAAATCATACTGAAGTCAATAAATAAATCTACATTCTACATATTGACAAAAGAAAGTGTGATTTCAAAATGGGTTTAATAAAGTGGTAATATTGAACTTCGTGTCGTGCAACTTTGGTCTGACATCATACTCAGTGTGGTTTCAGCGCTCGTTCTATTTTGAAGTCACGCGTATTATGATATGTGTATACATTTTTCCAAGAATAGAAAGTTGGTTGTTTTACAGGGGAAGGTCAAACGCCTCAGCACACCTTCTAATCTTTTGCAACAGTATTGTGGATAGAAAAGTTAAACATTTCAAAACATGTAAGGGCATTTATTTTTCTTGAGTAGTCTAAAAATAATCATTGCCACTATGTAGGTAGGAGATCAAGCAACATGGTTGCGATTTTCTAGGCCACGGGGTCCTTAGGTTAAAGTAATTTTAAACGGAAACATTCGTTTCAGCGTGTCACAGCAAGGTACTCTCATGTTTAGTTGCGTGACGTGACTAGGGACCGTTTTAGTTCGTTGTGGCTGACTTGTTACAGCACCGTTTCAGTACTTTAACGAGCCACGGATCAGCGCTTCCTGTTTTTTAGGCACTGACTCATTTGCCTCATAAATCTTCGAAAGCGAAGTTTAAGAAGCAATGCCAGATCGTGGAACGGTTTCTTTGCTGTCTTTGCTTCTTGCGTGCATCAGTGGTGCAGTGATGCCATGCGAAGATAAAACCATGCCAGCACCTTTTGCTAGGGTTCTTTCTTTGGAGCATCCACCGATGGAAGGTTTGCATGCAAATTTTATGTACTACATTGTCATGTTACCAGGTTTATGGCAAGAATTTGACAGGAATTTGTAATTTTGAAAATGGACATCTACGGGATGCTCTTCAGGTTTGGCCTTAGCTGTTAGAACGGTATCAAGAAGTCATATAATTGTTTTTTCGAAACATAATGGAAGTATTTGGTGTGTAATGAAAAAAAAGAGAGATGCGAAATGATAACGGTCTCGACTCCTGGCTGTATGGCGTGCTTGGGTATGGGTACTTGACGCGCGCGAGAACACGAGGGGCGCGCGAGGAGGGGGAAGGCCCCTCTCGTTTTCTCGCGACCGATTTTTTTTTCGAACAACTTTATCGGGTTTTATTACCTTATACATAATTGCATTAAAAAAAAAAAACGTTTTACAACGGAATAAGGAAGAGAAAGGGAAAAGAAAAAAAAAGGAAAAAGAGGGGCAAGCATAGAACACGACCAAAGGTTCCATGCAACCGCCCTTAATTCCCTTCTGGACAATTCCAGAAGGGAATTAAGGGAACAATTCCCATCTGGATGCCCACTGTGTAGCCCACACGCATAGGACGACACAGGATAACAGAGAAAAAAGATATCAGTTTTAAAATGAAAATACTTAAATAAAGTTAATGTTGCTGTGTTTTTAAATGTGAGGGTGATGGTGGTTAAAATAGGGGATGGGTGAGAAAGGTTTAAGAAAAGGTGTGTATGACTTGCATTACATTTTGGGAGGATGAGAAAAAAAAATTTCAGTCATATGGTAAAAGTTTAAAAAAGAAAATGCAGAGTTTTAGCAAATGAAAGCAAAAGGCTGTAGGCAATAGCTCCAATCAGAATCGAAGTGATTACTGAAGCAAATGTATTTGCAGGAAAAGATGTTGTGATACTGCAAAATCTGCTGGCAAGGTCACGATTTGTAACAGCTGTTGAAAAAACAGGCTTTTATGATAAGGAAACCAGTGAAGCTGTAGCAAGTTACCAAGAGGGAAATGGATTACCTGGGTAAGCAATGAACAAACCATGCCTGTCCTTGAGTCTGTGGTCAAGGTAATTAAGAAACAGCACTCCCATCAACCTTGAATCTTGGCGCCGTGTCTCCTTTCCTCCATTGTTGTAGAGACAGAAACCCTAGTTGCTGCTGGTCACATGACCATGCACCCAAATTCTGGGTTGTTTATAAAAGGGCAATAGAGTTGTAGGATTGCTGATGGAAACAAACAAACAAACAAACAAACAAACATGTTGTCATGTGGCCAGGTGGAATCTGGTGTTTTCCCTTGATTTCAAGCTTGTCCTACAAATTTCTTTCCTCACATTTAATTCTTGATTCCAGCACTGGTGTGTTTGATTGCACTACTGCTTCCCTTGTTCTCATGCAGCTTTTGTATGATGGATATCGAGATAATGGCACTGTACCCTGTGGGTATAAATTCAAGGTAACCAGTTTATATTTTTGGGCATTCCAGTGATCAAGGCCTGCAAGCCTTAGCTAAAAATCACACAGTAAATGTTAAAGTGTATATGACACCAAAATTTTCATGAGCTTGTCTGAAAGAGGCCAGCTTCCAAAATGATGAAGAACGACATTTATTTTATTGTCATAGCATTCTTGGTTGCCGAGTTATTCAAGATTTTGATTTATGCAAATTAGACAACTTGTGACGTCATAATGTTGACACAAAATGAAGTAAAATCACAAAATATGGAATATCTCTGCAAATACTAAGTCTACAGGGCTGAAATTTTGCAGGGTTGATGTGCTGCCAGAACTACACATTGTGAAAGTGGTTATGATGTCACCATAGCAACATACTCGTTACCAGACCTCTACATTCCCAAAATGAAAAATGCCTTATTTTTTGCTCCAGAGTCTAACAGACATTCTTATACTTCTGCTCTGTAAGGTCGACATTCGCTCACACCCACTGACTGATCATCCAGAGCAAATAGCACTTCTTGGGGAGAAAAACTCTGATTTTATCCTTTGGATGGAGAGGGCCTGGAGCCCATTGTGTTGCCATGGAAATGTCACAGTGGAGGATATCCTGGAACTTTGTGATGAGTGTAATAACTTTGAAAAGTTTCAGCTCAGTACAGAAAATCCTGATAGCCTGGAAGGAAACGCTCCTTCCCCCCCCCTCTCTCCTCGCCCTCCATTCTTTGTTTTGCTCTCGCCCCATTTCGCGTGCAACCAACATTCGGAAATTGGCCCTTTTTAGTGCTCAAAAACCCCACAAAAAAGCTTGCTAAGCAGGCTTCAATCCAGAAGTCCAGGGTATGATTGCTATTAATTAAGGAAATGTAATAAAAAATTAATTAAATAATAATTATTAAATTAAATAATAATTATTAAATTAAATAATTATTATTAAATTCTTTTGTAGATCCATATTCCTGTACATCAAGATCGCGCAATCGAAACAGTTGCCACGCTGTTTGACTCCGATAATGAGGTAGAGACTTGTGTTTTGATAAAATCTCACCTTTGAGACAGTCAATACACTAAGAGAATTATTACTGAGCTCAAGTTGCCTGTTTCAGCGGAACCTTTATGTATGTCTCATGTACATGTCCTGTCATGCTGTGAATTATTGCACTTTGCAGAAACATGGAGACTCTCAAGTTCAAATTTAATCAACGGTAACGCTTCGCTACCATAAATTACATTAATTTTATTTATGTTTAGTGAACCACGTCAAAGGCCACGTTGCACTTTGTGATCTTGACCCACTTTGTTGGTAAATGGTCAGTGAATATGACTGATAGCTGTAAAAAAGAAAATGTTAATTACTAGATTTTAAAGTGTAGATTCTGCATGTATTTGGAAATTGTAGTAAATTTCTTGTGAAGTATATATGAAATATTTCATATGTGAACTGCGGTTGTATTCATTCTTCACTTTCAGTAAATTTCTTGTTCACTGTTTTCTCTGACATAGGTAAAGTACAGGTTTCGAGCCCGTTGTCATGGCAGCATAAATCCGCTGACTGGCAAAGCCATCAATCAGCTGACACAAAATGGCAACACTCCAACAGGATTAGTGGTATGTTTCACACAATTTGAGTAACAATGTTCACGGTTAATTGTGTATGTTTGCAGAGCAATCTCTTATGAAGGTCTTGTTTTAGTACCAAATGAAATTTGTAAAATGATTATTATTAGCTAGTCCTGCACACTTTCTTTTTTGTCTTTCCATTGTACATGTACCACAAAGTACAAATTTGCAATGATTTTTAGTTTTGTTTCTTTGACCTTGAAAAATTAAGGTTTAAGTCTTAATTCATGGCTAACAATTTCTAGTGTTTTAGTTATTTCAATCATTACACTGTTATTGCTTTACAACATTACTGTGTTGTTAAATTTTAGACATTTGATCTTAACAGCAAAGAGGGTCATCCCAAGCTGTATGGACCGTAAGTTCTTTCAACCTTATAATATATATTTTCATGCAAATTCTCCTGACTGGTCAGTTACTGTTATTTGCAGTTGTTGGTGCGTGTTAATTATCTGTTATTATTAAAATACAGATCTGTAATTTGCGAAACGGAGAATTTCTTACCTCTTGGCTCGCCGCTTTTTGTTCAGAATTCATCATGGCAACGAGGTATATTTACAAAAAGCATTTACGAATGTAATGAAGCAGGTAAAAGTTTGCTGTGATCCGACAAGAGCTCATTTCGCAAAATACAGATCTTTAATTTCAAAACTCTGCACGTCTGGTGTTTATTCAAAACTCTGCACTTCCGGTGTTTATTCTTCAATTTTGTTTACATCATAACGCATGCCGAACCATGATCTCATTTGATATCATTATCTTACCCTTCATTTGTTTTAATTTCGTTTTGTTTCGTTTCGTTTCATTTCGTTTCGTTTCGTTTCGTTTCGCAAAATACAGTAAGCCTTATTCAGCACATTTTTTTTTAAATCCAGGTTTCCTGTCATAAGGGCAGTCAAGGGGCTTAAAGGTATACAGTATCAATTATTTGAAAATGTTTATACTATAGTTAACTTAAGATAAAAACTAGCAGTGTTAAAGCCACCCCCTCCCATGAAAACAGAACACTACATCTTGGCAACTGAGATCCCATCAGGGTTCATACACTTTTTAAGACCAAAAATTCAAGGACTTTTCAAGTACTTTTGAAGGACTTTCAAGGACCTCTTTTTTATTGACATAGAAGAATTTACCCATGAAAATAGTCTGACAATATGATTCTTGCACATTTTCCACAATGTACATCCATGAAAATAATGCAAAGGCACTCATGGTAACCATTCTCGACCCCACAGCTTGTCACGTTTGTATCGACATGGCTTGAGTGGCTGATTATTTTTACTAAAGTTTTCAAAGATTGAAAATGTCAGTAAATAAAAATTCAAGGACTTTCAAGGACCAGGAATAAATAGCAGAGATTTTCAAGGACTTTCAAGGCCTTGAAAATGTACTCTCAAATTCAGGGTTTTCAAGACGTGTACGAACCCTGTCCCATGCATTAAATTGTCAATAATACCATGTATTCATATGAATAGCATTTTAAGGTGATTCCTTAGTATTGCATAGCACAACCTTGCTGCACATAATTTCTTGCACCATTAGTGTGTGCAGAGAAAACTTATAGGGATTTTTCATTGACACTTAAAGCTTGACATGGCAAAGAATGCTCGTTTTCTCCAAAATGAGCTTGGTGGCCTATCATTTCTTACATTTAATTTTATTCTTTTATAAGTCTTATTTGTACTGTAAAACTGGTACAACAAACATGTCAGAAAAAGAGTTAGAGGGAGAAAAGCATTCGTAGCCATCACCGGTGGACACAAAATTATGTCCTCAAGATCATGCACCTGTGGAATATTTGTATTCACTGACTTAATTTTCAGGATGTAAGCCAGTGCCATAAAACAAACCTTGAATTGTTCTTTCTGGTCAATACAAAAACCCCATATTGTTATTTCATATGATGAGTTAAGTCAAAGTTGTGCTTCCTGTTCCTGCAAAATGAAGCATGAACTGATGGAATAAACATGTCCCATATCATATATAGAAGTTTTGAGTAACTTGAGCCAGTTATGATAGATAGATAGATGGATAGATAGATAGATAGATAGTTTATTTAAATATACCTAGCAGCCTTGCGGCTGAATTGCGTATATTACAATAATGTAATTAAATAAATATATTATATAACCTATATAAGAATATTCAAAATTATAAAACAATTAAAAAATCTATGAGCTAAAACCTATCTATATTTAAAAGCTATATTTACATTATCTACATAGGTTTCTAGGAAACGGTCGTTAATTAACTGTTGTTGTTATATTTAATGGTGGAGGCCATCATGAAGGTGTTTTTAAAACGGTTTGTCCTCCACCGGGGGATTTCGAAACGCCTGTTACGTCTTAAATTGTGCTTATATCTCCTACATGAGCTAGTTTCTTTTTTTGTTGGTTAAAATTGCACATTTCGAGTCACTATAATGTAGGGAACAATCAGGGAGAGTTTAAAGAAAATCTTGTGTCAACTTCTATTTCTAGGGAATCACCTTAAAATGGGTCTAAAATTAGTTTTGTGAATAGGTTAGCATTTAGATAGTTATTTATCAGTTAACTGCAATTCTTGTTAACTTTGGTTCTGTGGTGTTACTTTCAATGTGTTTCCCATTAAGTGAAAGAAAAACTGGGGGGGGGGGAACTCCCATATGGAACAGACAGGGATGCTCATCGGAAATTTTGAATTTAACCCCTAAAGGAGACCATCTGGGCGTGGCCCAAGCTTTCTGTGACCCTAAAGGAGACCAAAATTTGACTTCTGTTTCTCTTTGCGTAATTCTGTGTTTCTTCGCGGAACCCTAAACAAGACCTTGGCGGCATAAAATATTGGCGCTTTGCCCGGAACACCCTAAGCGAGACCAAAATCCAAAATTTACACCCCTAAGCGAGACAATGAGCATCCCCGTCTG
>BLFK01000450.1:1519489-1536081 GCA_014634185.1 Astreopora myriophthalma | reverse complement strand
CCCCCCCCCCCCCCCCCGGAGAAAAACCCACTTTAGTGTCATCACCATAATTACTACAGTAACTATAAGTGTTCAGGGGTTTCAATAATAATACTAATACTAATACTAATACTAATACTAATACTAATACTAATAATGGCTTTATTACAGTGTTTCCACTAAAAGGTGGCTCTTCATCTGTAAAATTTACAACAATACTAAAATAATAATGACCATAGTAATATTAATAAAATATAATAAAACTACAGATTTCCATTTCGCAAACTACAGATTTCCATTTCGCAAACTACAGATTTCCATTTCGCAAACTACAGATTTCCATTTCGTTTCGTTCCATTTCGTTTCGCAAACTACAGTAAGCCCCAGACGAAAAGCGTTGGATACTTCGCTCAGAGATGTCAGCTACTTTTTTTCCTTAATTGAAGGAATCAAAGAAGATTCTTTCAAACTCTTGATACAGTCGGTTACTCCACTCAAACCAGCTGCCTACTTCAACTGTCATTAAAACCACTGAGTGTTATTATTGTTGTTGTTGAAAAAAAATTCCTAGGGAATGCTGCAATTGGGCGGAACAAAAATGACACCTTCCTGAGTGACTACAGAAGTGGAATTTTGCTACACACAGGAGAATGGACCAACTGGAATGCATCTAAACCCATGCCTAACAGGTACACAACAGTGTACATGTAACCCTAACCAGCCCCAAGGTGGAAGACATTTTTCCGAGTAATTTCTGCATGCAAACACGAGGAAAACAGGACTAAAATATCATTGCCCATGTCCAATAAGAGACAACTTGACAGTTTGAACCACTAGAAGACCATTACATTGATCACCCTGATAAAAAAAAAAATTTGGCCAAAATGGTAAGGTTAACTAATTATAACCCCTAAGCAAAAAATTATGGCCGAAAATGGCCGATTTCAGTGCTTTTTTATTTATGGCCAAAACTTTGCCTTTAACCTTGCAACAGCTTGTTTTTTGGCTGTAAAATAAACAAGAGGCCTTAAAACATTTTAGAAAAGTCCATTATAGGGCAATTAGAGCTCGTTTTCATGCAATTTGACACTTTGGAAAATTGCTGATATTAACTTTGGCTTTAACGTGCCCAGAGCTTGTTTTTTGGGTGTAAAATAAACTAGAGGCCTTAAAACTTTGAGAAAAGTCCATTATAGGGCAATTAGACCTCGTTTTCGTGCAATTTGACACTTTGGAAAATAGCCGATTTCAGTGCTTTTTTATTTATGGCCAAAACTTTGCCTTTAACCTTGCCAGAGCTTGTTTTTTGGCTGTAAAATAAACAAGAGGCCTTAAAACGTTTTAGAAAAGTCCATTATAGGGCAATTAGAGCTCGTTTTCATGCAATTTGACACTTTGGAAAATTGCTGATATTAACTTTGGCTTTAACGTGCCCAGAGCTTGTTTTTTGGGTGTAAAATAAACTAGAGGCCTTAAAACTTTGAGAAAAGTCCATTATAGGGCAATTAGACCTCGTTTTCGTGCAATTTGACACTTTGGAAAATGGCCGATTTCAGTGCTTTTTTGATTGTGGCCAAAACGTTGCCTTTAACCTTGCCAGAGCTTGTTTTCTGGCTTGAAATAAACTAGAGGCCTTAAAACTTTGAGAAGAGTCCATTATAGGGCAATTAGACCTCGTTTTCGTGCAATTTGACACTTTGGAAAATGGCCGATTTCAGTGCTTTTTTGATTGTGGCCAAAACGTTGCCTCTAACCTTGCCAGAGCTTGTTTTCTGGCTTTCAAATAAACTAGAGGCCTTAAACCTTTGAGAAAAGTCCATTATAGGGCAATTAGAGCTCGTTTTCATGCAATTTAACACTTTGGAAAATTGCCGATATTTTAGCCCAGTTCGGCCAAAATGGTAAGGTTAACCCCTTAGCAAAATGGCCGAAAATGGCCGATTTCAGTGCTTTTTTCATTATGGCCAAAACGTTGCCTTTAACCTTGCCAGAGCTTGTTTTCTGGCTTTGAAATAAACCAGAGGCCTTAAACCTTTGAGAAAAGTCCATCATAGGGCAATTAGAGCTCGTTTTCATGCAATTTGACACTTTGGAAAATTTCTGATATTTTGGCCCATTTTGGCCAAAATGGTAAGGTTAACCCCTTAAATGGCCGATTTCAGTGCTTTTTTGATTATGGCCAAAACGTTGCCTTTAACCTTGCCAGAGCTTGTTTTCTGGCTTTGAAATAAACTAGAGGCCTTAAAACTTTGAGAAAAGTCTATCATAGGGCAATTAGACCTCGTTTTCATGCAATTTGACACTTTGGAAAATTGCTGATATTTTGGCCCATTTTGGCCAAAATGGTAAGGCTTACCCCTTAGCAAAATGGCCGAAAATGGCCGATTTCAGTGCTTTTTTATTTATGGCCAAAACTTTGCCTTTAACCTTGCCAGAGCTTGTTTTTTGGCTTTAAAATAAACTAGAGGCCTTAAACCTTTGAAAAAAGTCCATTATAGGGCAATTAGACCTCGTTTTCATGCAATTTGACACTTTGGAAAATTGTTGATATTTTGGCCCATTTTGGCCAAAATGGTAAGGCTTACCCCTTAGCAAAATGGCCGAAAATGGCCGATTTCAGTGCTTTTTTATTTATGGCCAAAACTTTGCCTTTAACCTTGCCAGAGCTTGTTTTTTGGCTTTAAAATAAACTAGAGGCCTTAAACCTTTGAAAAAAGTCCATTATAGGGCAATTAGACCTCGTTTTCATGCAATTTGACACTTTGGAAAATTGTTGATATTTTGGCCCATTTTGGCCAAAATGGTAAGGCTTACCCCTTAGCAAAATGGCCGAAAATGGCCGATTTCAGTGCTTTTTTATTTATGGCCAAAACTTTGCCTTTAACCTTGCCAGAGCTTGTTTTTTGGCTTTAAAATAAACTAGAGGCCTTAAACCTTTGAAAAAAGTCCATTATAGGGCAATTAGACCTCGTTTTCATGCAATTTGACACTTTGGAAAATTGTTGATATTTTGGCCCATTTTGGCCAAAATGGTAAGGCTTACCCCTTAGCAAAATGGCCGAAAATGGCCGATTTCAGTGCTTTTTTATTTATGGCCAAAACTTTGCCTTTAACCTTGCCAGAGCTTGTTTTTTGGCTTTAAAATAAACTAGAGGCCTTAAACCTTTGAAAAAAGTCCATTATAGGGCAATTAGACCTCGTTTTCATGCAATTTGACACTTTGGAAAATTGTTGATATTTTGGCCCATTTTGGCCAAAATGGTAAGGCTTACCCCTTAGCAAAATGGCCGAAAATGGCCGATTTCAGTGCTTTTTTATTTATGGCCAAAACTTTGCCTTTAACCTTGCCAGAGCTTGTTTTTTGGCTTTAAAATAAACTAGAGGCCTTAAACCTTTGAAAAAAGTCCATTATAGGGCAATTAGACCTCGTTTTCATGCAATTTGACACTTTGGAAAATTGTTGATATTTTGGCCCATTTTGGCCAAAATGGTAAGGCTTACCCCTTAGCAAAATGGCCGAAAATGGCCGATTTCAGTGCTTTTTTATTTATGGCCAAAACTTTGCCTTTAACCTTGCCAGAGCTTGTTTTTTGGCTTTAAAATAAACTAGAGGCCTTAAACCTTTGAAAAAAGTCCATTATAGGGCAATTAGACCTCGTTTTCATGCAATTTGACACTTTGGAAAATTGTTGATATTTTGGCCCATTTTGGCCAAAATGGTAAGGCTTACCCCTTAGCAAAATGGCCGAAAATGGCCGATTTCAGTGCTTTTTTATTTATGGCCAAAACTTTGCCTTTAACCTTGCCAGAGCTTGTTTTTTGGCTTTAAAATAAACTAGAGGCCTTAAACCTTTGAAAAAAGTCCATTATAGGGCAATTAGACCTCGTTTTCATGCAATTTGACACTTTGGAAAATTGTTGATATTTTGGCCCATTTTGGCCAAAATGGTAAGGCTTACCCCTTAGCAAAATGGCCGAAAATGGCCGATTTCAGTGCTTTTTTATTTATGGCCAAAACTTTGCCTTTAACCTTGCCAGAGCTTGTTTTTTGGCTTTAAAATAAACTAGAGGCCTTAAACCTTTGAAAAAAGTCCATTATAGGGCAATTAGACCTCGTTTTCATGCAATTTGACACTTTGGAAAATTGTTGATATTTTGGCCCATTTTGGCCAAAATGGTAAGGCTTACCCCTTAGCAAAATGGCCGAAAATGGCCGATTTCAGTGCTTTTTTATTTATGGCCAAAACTTTGCCTTTAACCTTGCCAGAGCTTGTTTTTTGGCTTTAAAATAAACTAGAGGCCTTAAACCTTTGAAAAAAGTCCATTATAGGGCAATTAGACCTCGTTTTCATGCAATTTGACACTTTGGAAAATTGTTGATATTTTGGCCCATTTTGGCCAAAATGGTAAGGCTTACCCCTTAGCAAAATGGCCGAAAATGGCCGATTTCAGTGCTTTTTTATTTATGGCCAAAACTTTGCCTTTAACCTTGCCAGAGCTTGTTTTTTGGCTTTAAAATAAACTAGAGGCCTTAAACCTTTGAGAAAAGTCCATTATAGGGCAATTAGACCTCGTTTTCATGCAATTTGACACTTTGGAAAATTGCTGATATTTTGGCCCATTTTGGCCAAAATGGTAAGGTTAACCCCTTAGCAAAATGGCCGAAAATGGCCGATTTCAGTGCTTTTTTGATTATGGCCAAAACGTTGCCTTTAACCTTGCCAGAGCTTGTTTTCTGGCTTTGAAATAAACTAGAGGCCTTAAACCTTTGAGAAAAGTCCATTATAGGGCAGTTAGACCTCGTTTTCATGCAATTTGACACTTTGGAAAATTGCTGCTATTTTAGCCCATTTTGGCCAAAATGGTAAGGTTAACCCCTTAGGAAAATGGCGATTTCAGTGCTTTTTTGATTATGGCCAAAACGTTGCCTTTAACCTTGCCAGAGCTTGTTTTCTGGCTTTGAAATAAACTAGAGGCCTTAAAACTTTGAGAAAAGTCTATCATAGGGCAATTAGACCTCGTTTTCATGCAATTTGACACTTTGGAAAATTGCTGATATTTTGGCCCATTTTGGCCAAAATGGTAAGGTTAACCCCTTAGCAAAATGGCCGAAAATAGCCGATTTCAGTGCTTTTTTGATTGTGGCCAAAACGTTGCCTTTAACCTTGCCAGAGCTTGTTTTCTGGCTTTGAAATAAACTAGAGGCCTTAAACCTTTGAGAAAAGTCCATCATAGGGCAATTAGAGCTCGTTTTCATGCAATTTGACACTTTGGAAAATTGCTGATATGTTAGCCCATTTTGGCCAAAATGGTAAGGTTGCTGTGTCTGTTGAAACCCTTTGAGCATTACAGTACACTAAATTGAAGAGCGGGAAAGAAAAGGGCGTACATGACAATTTTTGGTGGGGAAAATTGCTAAAAAATGACCTGTTTTGCATATGGGCTGTCCTTTTTTATGTTAAACCTTTGCCCATTATTATTTTTCCCTGGAACACCTTATTTCAGAAAAAGGGTATACATGACAATTCTGTGATCCTTTTTGTCAAAATCAGCCAACATCCGAGTCCTACAGATAGTTATCTATGAAATTAAGCCTTCCAGCTAAAAAATGAAAATGGGTCAAGGTGTGTCATAAGATTAGCCACATGTGAACATTCAGCGATTTTTTGAGAACTTTGTTTTTCTGACCAAAATCTTCACTTACACCCTTTTTCCACTGCACCCTTCAATTTCAAGATCAGAAATGTAAGTACATTGATCACCCTGATAATAAATATTATTGTATGTCAACCACCCTAACACCACACATTTTCTTCAACAGTCGTGGCTGTATTCATGTGCATCCTACAGACCTAAAAGCAATTGATAAAATCCTGGTGAAAGAGCTGGGTGTGGTCATACACCCCAACCCCTTTGGAAAACGCCCATACCCCTACACTCCGCAAGGCCTACTTTCCATTGAACAGATTGATCATGAATGAATTCACACTTTCATACAGTTTAATAAAGTGAGTCAATGTAAATGAGTACTTTGCATTTTGCACTGTCAGATATGATGTATCTTTTATCTTATTTTCCACCACTCTTGAATGATTTGCTATTGAATGTTATTTCCTTTTGTTCAGTCAATATTGTTTGTCACTAGACCTTATCTTCTGTACAGATTTGAATAAAAACAACCCTGAAAATTGTGGTAATTCAATAATTATTATTGTTCAGTTGCTGTTTATTGTTTGTGTCTATGTATAAAATAAGGACAAGGTCCTAAGCATTCGTAATTGTTATTAATTTATCACCATGGGAAAAAAATACTTAATGTGAGTTTAGGATTATAAATGCTATGTGGTAGGCACTTAAAGATGAAGCCAAGTATGTATGAGATGACGGAGAAATCAAAGAGGTTGGAAGGATGAATGGACCCCATCTTTTCACTCACAGTTGCTTTCGTTCATGCTGCCCCCAAAACAAATTCATTAGCTGACATTAGCGTGGCATCATGCTTAAGGTGTCGGATTTGCATGTGCATGTTCCCACTCTTACCACCAACTGGATTTGTCTTCAGTGGTCCCAAATTCAACTCCGCCACGCTTTGTAAATAGCCAATTGGTTGCGTCTTTCCAGTTGGGTTTCTCACTGATAGTTCATGGTTCTGTTTATCTGAATTGTTACTTTCTATACACAGTCCCACGACCTTGAGGCTTTAAAAAGGTCCTTTACTTTTTTTAGTGGAACAAACCCTGCTGCTTTCTCTCTCTCCCGTTTCAGCTCTGGCCATGAGGCTAGACATGTAATCAGAGCCAAGTACAAAGTTCCCTTCATTCAGATGCTGTTCTTAATAAAATCAGGTTACTTCCCACAATTGTCATAAGACTCACAGTATAAATGAAAGATAATAAATTTAAGTTAGTCATTCCTGACCACCTTTTGTGCAGTTCAAACTAGTTCCCCTACCCCATTTCCTAAGCTTTAAAGGAACAGTGTCATGATAGATACAAAGATTTTTTTATCAAAATCAGACTTTAAACACTTTGTTAGCATTCGACTAGTTTCTAAATAAGTAACTTCGAGAAACAAGGTAAATCTAGAACGAAAGAATGAGCTTAAAATGTTACAAGCGATTTTTTGCGAGCTACAAGAGGAAACTTGAAAATGTCAGCCCGACATTTTCAAGCTTAAGCCCATTTCTCTCTTGCTTATCTGCCAGTCAGAGCACCTATAAATGGTTTCTTTGTATTACAATAGCCTTTTAAAGTAATTTTGGTCATAATATCTTGCCACTAGTATCAACCCAAAAGTGTCCTTTGGATTTTCAAAAAATACTATAAATTGCGTGACACTGCCCCTCTAAGCTAAAGATGCTTTTCTATATGCTACAGTTTTTCAAGTCTAGATATTTTTAAATCCAACTAGCTTTAAGTGATTTGTTACAAGATGAAATCTATCATTTTGAGTCTTCCCTCTGTGTAGTTGTTGATCATAACCACACATTTAATTTTGTCACCTTTATCATTCCATAAGAAATTGAAAAAATACCTTGTTAATTTCTTGATGATTGGTTTGCAACATTGAGAGTACGTATACAAGTTGAGATGCTACAAGGCTCAAAGTTGCAGTGACTATTTTCCATAATAAGCTAAGTCTTCAGCAAGACTCTAGCTAGCACCTCTAGCAAGTTGATTGACAATAAACCATAATTATCACAGAGCTAACTGGACAATCCTTACTTTAGTGAGAGGTACCTCATCATAGAATTTATTTTTTCTGGATGCTAAATTCTATCATGGATCATTAATTATTCGCTAACCACAGGTAGACAATAAATAATGAAGTACATGATTTGTATCCCATACTTCTTGGATTGCACATGTAAGGAAGTTGAATCTAGGGGTTAAGTTTTTTTGTGCCACCAACAAATTACGAAAAACACAGAAATCCATCACCTAATTCACAGACATTAAAGTTCAATGAAGAAGTGAGTTTGGCCAGATAACACTTTACTAGCAAATGATAAGATCAATGACATGATAATATCATGGATGGTCCCCCGATGCAGAGTTTGAAGTGTGGTTCGAACCATTACTTCACCTGGCTGCTTTAGCTGTTTATCTAAAATTAAATAATTCCTTGAAAAACTCCTACATCTCTTTTTACAGTGTTATAATTATTGGTACTTGCTATGTACGGCCAGTTAAAAAGTTAATAAAACTGGTGCCTTGGATCCTCAAGATGAGGGTTGTCCAATACTCCGACAAAATGAGATTCATGATGCATTGTGATAGACGTCACAAAGTGTCCCCAAACCCTAGTTCTTAACAAATAGTAAAAGTTTTGTGACACATGAAGAACAAGACACTTTGTGACACTTTGTGATGTCTATTGTGACGTACTATGAATCTCATTATGTCAGAGTATTGGACATGTATGCTCAAGATACAAACACAGATGTGACACAAAAATAGCAAGGTCTCTAGATCTGCTATCAAATTACCACTTTACTGCGTTAAATTAAAAAGACAATGACAATAGCTTCAGAGTATAATATATACCCTATACATGGAAGGTTGTTGAAGTAGACCTCTCCATTGAAAAAGTATAATTCAAGGTCACCCCCTCCCTAAAAACTTCCACTGACTCACGGGAAAGGAAGAGGAATTTCTATTTCCAAGACGAAATGCAGATAAGTCAGTAACTTAAAGAAGTCCTCCATCATGGCTACGTATGTGTATTTTCGATTTTCCAAATTTGTATTCAACAGTCAATTTTTGCAGACTCAGCCAGTCACATAAAGATGGTGCCAAAAGTGCCGGTACACTGTTTAGTCGTTTCCTATGAGTTATTATACTTTATGTGCATAATGTCAAACTATCCCCAGCAAAGTTATTGTTCATAACAAAACTGAATTCTATGATCACTGTTAGACCTCCCAGCTATCCATCCACTTGTATACTGCCGCTGTAGAGTCTGGCAAGTGAGCCATAGGTCCTGACATACCATATGATAGTCCACGGAATGCCCAGAAGCTAACAATAAACAAGGAAAAGATGTCTTAGTATCCAAGAAAACGGTCAGGACCTTTTTATTGATATGGTGGCCATTTTGATTTCTATTGTTGTGAAAGACAGTTATTTGTTTATTTATTTTTATTTTTTATTTTATTACACATCACACATTAGAAAATATACAGTTAGTAAAGCCAAAGCCAGGGGCTTAAATGGCCTGTGATCAACCGAAAACAAAGTTACATTAAGTTACATTGACAAAGATTATGGGGTACTCAAGGGACAAATTAATATGTACTTACCTCTGAGTATCCTATGAGAGCTCTTCCAAACAATAGATTCCAAAATGGCCACCATGTCAGTAAAAAGGTCTTACTATTAAAAGGAGAGTTCAATTGGGAATAATGCTGAGTTATATTCTATAGCAACTTTTACCTTAGGATACATCCACCGAGGAGAAAGCAAATAGCACCATGGTACACCATCTGTTTCCATTTGTCAAGCTTTGGAAGCATGGAGAATGATTTGCAGAAATACTGGCATAATACCCCTTTGAAACAAGAACAAAATTATCACTGAGAATTGATTGTGATCGATTGTTTTATGGGGCATTAAATAACTAACAGTTTCAGACAACAAACATGTAACCAGATGCTCTGTGTGTGGTGGCTAGTTATTTTCACTACAATAATGTAAAGTGTAAAGAGAAACGTCATTTTGAGAAGTATTACATTTGACATGTGAGGGCCAAATAAGGTCTAAAAGAGAGTTCTCCCAAAACTTGCGAGTAGAACAAGAAAAATGTAACATGGGGAGCATAGGAATTCGTTTTTAAAAGCTGGGGAATGCCTTCCATGAGCATTGTCCATCTGCTCGTAGCCAAGATATACAAGTTTGTCTTTGGCTGTGTTTTCATGGCCAGTTTTTTTCTTGCTTAATGTTCCTTGAGATTGGCAACAAAATGCAACAGCAGAATGAGATACGTGTGCACTACAAAAAATTATTTCTGCACATTCATTAACATCCTTAGGTAAGCTAGACATTGATTTTCAAAAGTCATTGGAGGGAACTTCTGGAGAACCTTGTCTATCAGCTATTACATACCTGCCAACATTGCACTGTAGAGGTACGCTGGGAAGTAGTGATGGAAGTACAAGACACGTCCCATGGCATAAAAAGGAAAGTAATGCAAAGCCCAGCCAAGGAATAGCCATCCACAAGCTCCTTCCATTTTCTTTCTACGAGCTGAAAGAGTTGCAAATAATAGGTTGATTGATTGAGTATTGCTCGCTTAATAACGTTGTTTCAAGGTATATTTTACAATCTAGCAAAAATCAACATCAGAACCATATTAATTGAGCAAGTCTTCCAATTGCAATAATATTTTAACTCCACTGTTTAAGGTCAACTGAAAACCATGATGTTGGAGTCACAAAAGGAGAAGCACAACAGACCCAACACCATAAGTGGGTTGAGTTTGTGTTGGTTCTCTTCTCTGCTTCAAGGGTTTTTCTCCGGGTTCTCCGGTTTTCCTCCCTCACCAAAAACCAACATACAGCTGATTCCAGCTGGCTGTAAGCTGTGCTTCAAGGTCACACAAGGACTGTATAGTGGCTGCCAGAGGCGCCATTGTAAGCCTTCGTTTCGACCTTGTTGAGTTGCATCGTTGCTGTACTTGCGTCGGCGATTAGCCGCAAGAATTATTATTATTAATAAACTACCCGTAATCACAATCTACAAGAACGAGCATTGTGATTGGTTTATTCTTCGGCTTCTGCTTGCGACTCTGACAATGCTGTTTTCACTAGATTGTGAGCAACACAATCAAAAGCAGAAGTGGAAGAAAATGGAAACACTCACTGATCCATGTGACTCTGATTCCATCACTCTGATTACTCCACTGTACATCATCATTTATTTTTCACTAGGTCATATGCACTCTTGTAAGTTCTCAGACAACCATTCCAATTCTGAACCCATTGCTAGTGAAACTTTGTGTATTAATTGATTGATTGATTGTGATTACACATACAGTGTACCTTGCTCTTGTGGAGAATCTACAAAGCCCCTCTGTGTTCTAACAGCATGGAAAGAATACAGGATACCAAACAAACACATGGCAGCCAGCACAAACCACCAAATAACCTGGCAACATAAGATAAATTAATGTCATGATTAGAATATTTTCATTTGCAGGTTCAAATTCAAACCAGGATGAAACTAACACCTTGGCAAATGGCAACAAATACAATAACACCATTATTTACATTTACAAAGGCACTTCAATACCAAAACTTCAATTTCAAACTTTCTGCCAAGCTGTGAAGATAGCATTCAGCACTTTGAAGGGTTGACAAAGGAGTTTGAAGTATGTGGTGCTAATCTATAAAGACCACAAAACTGTATATCATGCTACTGTATATAACTTTCAAAACACATACTGGGTTGCCAAGAAGATAGACACGATAATCTGCTCCAGAGAACACCTGACCCTGAAATAAAATTTAGAAATTATAAATTGATCTGTGCAACAGAAGAGGCTATTTTGCGAGTCAAGCTGAAGGAACTTCCAGTTGAATGACTGGGGATCAAAGGCTATTTGCCAGACTGCACTACATCTGTACGATTACTAAAGGCTCACAATGTACATTTACCATAAGGCAGTGTATTAAACTTCCAAGATGAACTACGTACCCTGTAGTTTATTGGCCATTGCCATGGCTGTGATGTCACTTCACCTTCCTTTGGCTTGAATCCCGAGTTTGTCTATAAATGGCAAAAAAAACTGGCTTTCATAAACGGTTTTATTTTGAAATATTTGACTAACATTGCTGAAAGTGATAATTATTAGAAGTGACAGTACCTGAGCCATAACAACATGTGATTCAAAGACACTGCCAAGAAAGGATGGCTTGTAAAATTCAGATGTAGCTTTGGGCACTAAATGAGCAACAAAAAGCAAAACCATATACAATTTTCTTCTTTTACAAAGAAAAGGCCAGCCAGAGGTTGGAAAGGTACAAAGTCATGGCATTATGTAAAGTAATACAAAGTAAGTATAAGTTTCGCTCACCAGGAGCACCGGACGTGGCATGGTCAGGTGGTTAGGGTGCTGCCTGGATTTGCAAGCAGATACGCCTTATTCCAAAATGGCTGCTATTATTCTTTTTTATTATATAAACACCCATGAAATACCAAGTGAGCTTTCACGCGAAAACCTCATATCTTCACACGTGAAAATAACATGTTATCTTCACACATGAAAAGATCACTGTTGCTATGGTTACACAATAAATTGCACCTTTGAGAGCGGTAAAAAATAATGTTGTTTACAACTGGCTTTTTTCGAAATCTAAAATTCTAAGGGCCATCATTTTAGACTTCATTACATTGTAATAAAAAGGAATTTGTTTTTCGTCCACGCTTTAAGGCTGTGTACTTCTTTCATGTTTAGTTATGACACGTTCTACTTTAAGACTATTTAAAATATCAAAGTGAAATGGTTTGGTATTTCATTGGTGTTTATATAATAAACACTCATACTTTACATATTTCAACACTTGAACAGAAATGTCGTATCTCCGTGTGGTCATGTAATATCCTCTATGTTTTTGTTCAAATTAGCCCTTTTTGCCTCATTCAAGGTAAAAATTCTTTTGAAGTTTGGGCTTAAAGATGAGGCAGCAAGGGCTAATTTGAATAAAAACAAAAGAATATTAAAATGGTGGCCATTTTTGGATTTATGCAGTTAACAACATTTGCTTACGACTGTCATGTACGATTTCTTCTGCATGCACTGCTTACGTCGCATAACAAATCTTGTACAACTCTCGCTACTGAACACAGACTGTGCTTATGATTGTTTTAGAGTTTTTAAAACCTGTTTTAACATTCTACAACATTTTTTGTGAGATACACGACAGTCATAAGTGAGTTGTAGGTTTGGTTTCCACGAAACAATTCAAGCCGTAGGCCTGTCGTAATTAAGCTTGTCGCATGCAACAAAACTTGTACTGCGTAAATCAGCCCTATTTAACACTATCATGTTTCTTTAAACTTGATGTTTTTTCTATACACACCCCCACAAGCTTCATGCTACATGTATAAATATCACCATGTATAAAATAATACAGATTCTTCACTATTATTTTACCATTGATTTTAAAGTTCTGACTGATAATGTTTACCTCTCTCATTCTCATGCCCCTCCACATTCCAAAGATTATTTCCATGGTGTACTACAGGGTTGCAGGTAACCTCTAGCTGTTCCCAGCCCCTGGACAAAAATACTATTATTATTATTAATAAATTATTTATATAAATTATTTATTATTATTATTTATTTAAAATAATTTACATGTACAGTATTTAGCACATCCCACAAACTCCGCTCACCTATAAATTATAATATTATTACGGAAGAAAAAGTTTACAAACTTAAACAGAACTTGGTACAGACAATGTGCGAACTACCGGTACATGCATTCTGTCAGTAGTTGTTACATTGTCTGAGTTTAACACTTACCATTTTGGAAGAACCTGTGTGCTGCCATGAAGAGCACAGCCCAGAGTGACATGAATAAGTCTGAACACTGTCTTCACCGTTTTTACTCTGCCATCATCACCTGCACCACTCACAATTTCTATTCTCCAGAAATCATTTCCATCTCCTTTTCCATTCTGGAAAACAAAAATAATAAAATATGCAACGATCAAGTTACACTGGTAGATGCAAGCAGGAGGTTGCTACATGTAAGAGAACAAAAAAACATAACAAAGCCTCAAGCAGCACCTACAGTGCAGCTCCTTGAGTGCTTATCAAATTTCCCAAAACAAATTCATCTATAAATTGTTGGACTTCATTAATTCGTCAAATCCTGGTGCCAAATTTCGAACTTATAGTAAACCATGCAAAAAGTGTGCTATGGATATCGATTGTTGCAAGTCATTGGCAAAAGCTGAGAGCAAAAGCATGAAAAGAGAATTAAAAAATCATCTTGGCCTCTTTTCTCCATATCACCTTCATTTTTTGCAGGTGACTTGCAAAAATTCATTGCAGATGTTAGGCACCTTTGTTTGCTAAAAAATTGGTTGCACTTTGATGAAATAACCACTTATGCGGTTTATGCATAAAGCACTTAATTAAAATTAATTAAAATAAACTACTATTTCTTTTTACCAGTATTCATAACATTAATAATAATACATAGCTTATATAGCGCAACGCTTCTCAAAGATCCAGCGGCGCTTTACAATAATGGTGAGTTAAATATAAAATCAATTAAATAGTAAATTAAGAAAACTAGTAAAAAATCAATAAAAACAAAACCTACAACTGCCTAAATAGATGGGTTTTAAGTTTAGACTTAAATGTTTGTAGGAGTTCCACTTGCCTAATATCGTCCGGCGGGGCGTTCCACAATGTGGGAGCTCTATGAGAGAACACTCTATATCCATACGTCTTAAGATTGCATTTAGGTACAATTAGGAGTTTTTTCTTAGAAGATCTTAGGTTTCTATCAGGAATGTACGGTTTTAACAGTTCACTAAGATACAAAGGACCCAGACTAATCTAAACACCAGATTGGAAACAAGGCCATTTTACAAAAGCATGCATGGTTGGGAAATATTATAATAAATTATTTCACTTTGTCAACACACTTTGGTTATTGTCAGCAGTGTGCATCCATGATAGGCAAAAATTGTAAAACAATACTATAATTATTGACCAAAGAGCTACTGTGCATTACTTTTGTTGTGTTATAATGAAAAATACTCAAACTTACTTCTCCATAGCCAGTCACTTGATTGTGATGCGTTGTCAGTGGTGCTTTTTCAGCATGACTGTGGAGATTTCGCTTTGTCCTATAAAATTTTATTATAACATCTAACAGTTAGTCTTCAATTCATAATATTATGTGACAGAACTGATTAATTTTGCAATGATTAATATTCCTATTTTATATCTATTTAGACAGGTTTTTGTTTTTACATGCATCATTATCTTACATTGCCTTTCGTTATTGCAGACAAAGACTACAGGTATGAAGAGTACAACTCAAACAAAGATTATACAATAATTAGGATAGTACACTTGCACTCATAGGCATTTTCCTTCATTTGTCAAAATTATTTTTGAGAAACATTTTTTCACAAATAAAATCGGGGATTACTCAGATCTAATCCTCGGGGGTTCATTCGACTGCATCTCGGGTTTGTATAACTGTCTCGAATTCTCCCAACCCCCCTTGTGTTCACACGAGGCTGTGTAAACACAGAAAAAGTCCTCTATTGCTTAATTAATGTTGATGCAATTTTTAATTATGGCTATTAATAGTTAACACTAATTTAACTGCCCCCACTGTTAAGCAGATATATTTCCTTTGTTGGTGATTACCTAATTCTCATGTGAGCTTAATGGCAAGCTGATATATATATTTCAAAAGCTATTGTAATCCAGACCTTTTCTACCAGACACTGAATTTTTAATGCAGGACAGTTACACCAAAAGACTCTTGATCTTATGAAATGCATTCAGTTTGTCATTGAAGCATTTGAATTTGTAATGCCAATTTCACCAAAAGCACAAAAGTTAAAATATAATGCATCGATCGCCAAAGCATGTGAATTTTTAAGCTGAGCTGGCAGTGGAAACTGCAAATAATTATGTCATCTGCCAAAGCCCTTCAGGTATACATTTAATAGAAATAATTATGGTCTCTTCCTTCTAAGTGAGAGCTTAAAAACCCCAATGTCTGCACCAGTTCTTCACCACTTAAAAGCCTGTTTACACGACAGAGCAAAAATGGCTCAGGTCTGACAAAAAGGTAAAAAGGTTCCAAGAATTTTTGCAAAGAAAAAGATCAGGTGAACTTTTATCCATTCCGCTACTGGATGATAGGTTGCTTCGCTCAAAGATTCCTGACTGTGTCATTCACTCTCGTTGACCCTTGCAAGCATTTTGTTGATCCTTTGCGTTCCCAACTTATGGAAATTGAGATTTTCCCCACTACATCGAGCCAACAATCCGTCATTTCTTGTGCTGTACATGTACCCAGGGAATCCTATGGTGCCTTTTTGGGTTTCAGCACATGGGTTGAAACCCTGCAGGGCATTTCTCTGGAGCATTTAAAAACAGTTTTACTCACGCAACATGCTCCAGTCTGATCCAATCTCCGTTCTTGAGAAATTCTAAGGGTTGCTTTTCATCTGTAAATTTAAAAGAAATACATGTATGGAGTTGTGTGTTAAATTAGAAACAAGTCAAGGCTTTTAAAAACCATAACAATTTTACAAGTAGTTGGGATTGTTTTGGAAATCTTTGTTTGAAAGATTAATATGTGATACATACTTTTAAAACTCACGATAATACACAGTCACTGAGAGACAAGTTTACATTGTTTCATTACAAGAGAAAACAGAAATCAGTTTACCGTAATCCTCGTAGGCCTTTTTAATCAACCATTTATTATTGTCATCTTTGTGGGAATAGCAGGTGATCTGAAATAAAGAAATAACTTCCTTGAAATTTGCACCGTCCCATAAAAAATAGGATGACATAAACTTAGGGAGAGACTTTTGTTTTGCTTTCTGTTTTTTTTTTTTTTTTTTTTT
>BLFK01000450.1:1504151-1519479 GCA_014634185.1 Astreopora myriophthalma | reverse complement strand
TTTTTTTTTTTTTTTTTTTTTGTAGTTTGGTTGTTGTGGAAAATAATAGCTGCAGTTCTTGTTTTATCTGGAAAAACTAATAAAAGCCAAAATAGTAATATTGTTGTTTTAACCAAGCAATAACATTATGCTGCTTTTGAATGAAGGGGAGGTGAAATCTTGTTAAATCAGCAGGCTTAATTACCTTTCTCACATGCCAATAAGCAAGAGAATGCAAATACAACCATGAGGTGCCTGCCACACAAAGCTGGGGTCTCTCCTGAGATGCCAGCTGGGAGGGCCAACTGCTGACTGGTTGTCTTGTTTTAAACTTTACATTGAGCCACATTAAAACAAAACTCATATATAATTATTTACCTAGAGAACCACTCTTACCTGTTGTTGTTCTGGGGCATGTTCCTTCGGGTACAGATGTGAGTGAGAGTGTAAAAGTGCTCCGCCAGCTCGATGATTCTTCATGGTCACTACTGAACCAAATGCCAAGTCTGGAGAGATGAAAAATTCAAAACCAAAAACAATATTAAGTAAGGGTGGGAGCATCAACAATGAGCAAGAAACAGTTTATGTGCTTACAATGTAGTTACCTGGATTTGAATAAAAACAAAGCTGGAGATGACCTTCTTTTAATACACACCTTATTGCTTTTCTCATGTACTGTATAGTATAGTTTGCATGCTTGCTTGCTTGCTTACATTAACTGTCCAATTGAATTCAATATGACATGTGCATGCTCTACTTCTTTAGCTGACGCGTACTCCTCGTTTGTTGCTTATGCAGTCTACCTTTTTTAGCATTGTTTCCCTTAGCAAATGTGCTCACATTGTGGAAGGCTTCTCCTAAAGTGTTCTAGTTAACAACTGATATAGGATTTAATGGGGCCAAAATCAATCATGAATCCTCAGGGATTGTGGACGTTGGTTGGTAGGCTACAGCCCTACCACATCATTGCTTGGGTTGAATTTTTAGGACATTGTAAATGGTGGAACACGGTGATCCCTAATGCTTGTTAGACGTGGCCAGATTTTTTTAGCCCTACCACTAATGGTCTCCGTGGTCCTTGATCCTAGTGATGAACAGTTACAGTCCTATTATTTAGTCTCCCATGGATCATTAATAGTTTGTCCCCTTGGAATATGCAAAATTTAACACTGACAATTAAAATAGTTAGCATTAGTAAGAACAACATGGTTTTATAAGAAAAGCAGTGAGGTCTTTATCGCAAGAAGGTCACCTCCAGGCTTGGTGTCATTCACTGACCACTCACTGCAAACATGACTGTAGAAATACAATGGCCTTCATTTTTAATGATTTAAATGCAATTTAAAGTAATTAACAACTAAGAGCCCTGCACTGACTGCTAGTGGACAGTGGATGGTGCAAAGGCATATGAACAGTATTACGTGTATCTCTACATCCTGCTTGTGGTATTTGTTTCTCGGGCACCATGACAGTTCTTTCAGCCAGTGCACGTGTGGTTCAGCGTGGTCCCCCTTTTCCGCTCAGTTTCTTTTTCCATTGATATTTTCAGTTTGTGATGAATGCCTAATCTCTTGTGTAGCATGTTTGTCCAGCCATGGGAGTGCTATTTAATCTAAGGGCTGGCTTCCACAAGTGGAAGCCCATGGTATATTCCAGGTACACTGTACCCAACCTCCACTATGTGATGCAGTCGTTAACCAAAAGAAGTCTAACGATACATTTGCAAATTGTACTGGACAGTACACACTTTCACACTATACAGTAGAAGTGACTCAGAGCAAGTTCCTTTTTGGGGGTACAAACCTGCAGGCACAGCATTCTTGTAAAGAACATTTCCCTTTAGAGTGGATTGGAATGCTGAGCTGAAAAATCCATCTCCTGGGCCACTGAATGAATTAACCAAAACAACAATAATAATAATAATAATAATAATAATAATAATAATAATAATAATAATTTAAATTATAACTATTATATAACACTATGATGATGATGACAGTGATGATAATAACAACAATATTATGAAAAAATTATATTATTAGTAGTATTATATTAATTATTACATTATAAGAACAAGATAATCTTAATACAATGACATTAAATTTATGACATTATTATTCATTAACTCTGATAACAATAAAAAAGTCCATCACAGCATGGAACATAATATGTATTGTTATGATGTTTTTCTTACGTTTTTGGTAAGATCTGGAAGTGGATGGCAAACCAAAATAGATACACAAAGATGGGCACCATGATTAAACACAGCACTCGAGCCATGAAATGTTTACCCACTTCCAACTAAAAGGAAGGAAAACAAAACAATCATCACTACTGTGTAGGAACACATTTCATTGTCCCTTTGGTATCTGAAACAGGGGTTTCAAAGAAGCCAGTTACCGGCGGTATACTGCCGCCTACTTTGACACTCACCACCGGCTAGTTTCTCAATTTTCCTCAAAAATCCTGTCATAAACTTGCCAAACTGCTGACCACAATAGCATACCATCAATGGCCCTTTCAAAAGTTACTGAAACCCCTGCTGAAATACCCACTGACTCAGGACATCCAAATTTATTTCAAGAAATATATAACATACAGTAATTACTGCGATTAATATACGAGAGAATTCATGAAATGTCACATATTTGAAAGTTCTGCAGATATGAAATGTATCATGTTCAGAGGTCATCTTTTATGCAACTTGGAGCTCTGAACCCTTATAGCGGGTTTAAACCAGGCCATATTACTGTAGTCAGTGGGCAAGACCAATAAAAGACAATTATAGTCTCTGGTTGTGATCTAGATGTACTTGTTAAAAAAAAATTCTTGTCCCAGTAGTGAAAATGTTTCCCTCACAAACCCAAACCAAAACTTAATGAGGCTCAAACAGAAGTTACAAACCAGTGATAGAGACAGATCTCCCAAAAGGTCCCACAAGTTAAGGACAGTGGTAATACCAGCCCAAAGGATCACAAACAGACCAACCCACTTGCAGCTAATGGATGAAGAAATAAAATAATAAAAAGGTCATTCACTTCAACATCAGAGAGAACATTTGTAGCTTTCATTCTAAGACTGACTCACTGGGTACTGGTAAAAAGAGACCCTTTTTTCAAACACATTACAATAGATTAAAGGTACACCAGGCGTGCGTTTCTAAAACGACCCGAAACTTTCGGGCCTATTTCAGGAGCGAAAATTTCCAGTGTATCTTAAAGGAGCTATGTCACGGTTAAATGAGTTTGAAAAGTTTAGCTAAACTTTTCAATTTTGTTGTTTGTAATCCGTGTCAATCTTCTCCATCCTTAACCATCCTCGTTCCTTTCTGGTTTATTATTATCTCTTTGGTGTTTTTCCACCTTTGTAAAGCATTATTTTCAGGTTTCCTTCAACTTAAAGGTAAATTTGTCGATGATCAAAATACCTCAAAATATCGTGACAGAGCCCCTTTAAAAATGTACATGTGAGTGCTTCCAAGCCTGAAACCTTGCCATTCCTTTTTCCTCTCCCTGCCTTGTACCCAGTCGCCCGCATGTGAAAGGAAAAGCAAGGTGCAGGGAATGATGGGGGATTCAATTTTCCTCCTTCCCATCACTCCCCATGCTCATGCTTCGCACTTGCCACCAGTTCCCCATGCTCGCACTTCAAACTCGCTAACAGTTTTCGCTAGCTTCACAGAAAACCCTGAGGAGGAGGCAGTTCCTTTCCTAACTTGAAAACATGTTATTACTGGATCAGAATTCTAAAATAAATGGATCGTACTTTTTAACTGGCTTTTTGGGCCCGAAAAGCTTTTGGGATGTTCAAGAAATGAGCCCTCCCTGGTCAAAATCTTTGAAGGATCTTCAAAGATCTTTGAGGATACTGATAAAGATCTTAACACGGGTCCTCAGAAATCTTTACCAAGACCTTCAATGATCCTCAGAAATCTTGCTAAGATCTTTAAGGATCCTTGCCAAGATCCTTATTAAATATCTTTTAAAAATTATTGTTCTTAAGATCCATAAAGATCCTTAAAGATCCTGAGCTCATAGATCCTTGGATTGGATCCTTGTAGGATCCTTGAAGATCTTCAAGGATCTTCACTAAGATCCTTGCACTTGTTTTCACAAGAATCTTTGAAGATCCTTCAAAGATCCTTCAAATATCTTTAAAATATCCTTATCCTTAACAATCTTTGGCAGGTCCTTGAAGATATTTAAGGATCCCCAAAGGTCCTCTAAGGTTTTTCACCTGGGCCAGGTACCAGAAGCAGAAACCTTGCCATAGCAGCTTCAGACTATGAATGGTGATGCATTTTGAATTTGGCTTTGATAGGCAATAATACGAATTATTAAAAACCAATTATAATTTCTTTACTTTCCTTTCTTTAAGCTTGCTGTTACTAGTCTATTTTAATTTAATGGAAGCTACAATGAGACTTAAGGTTACAGAACAGGTTCGAAGGTGGGTTGCAGAAAACCATTCTCAAGGAATAGCTTATTTGTTTTTCGTTTTAAAGATATAATTCCTAACGCTAAGTCAATCCAAGAAATGTATGTCACTGAACTTTGAATTATAACAACTTTTTTTTGAAAGCTGATCTAACGATTCCCTGACACCCTTTTGAAGGCAAACATCTGCTAAGTATTATGCAGTCATTGTTTACTTCATAAGGCCAAAATCCGATGCGAGTTTGCTGCATTTATAAAAATCGCTTAATTTTGCATTTACTGATCACAGGACATTTTATATTCAATTTCACCAGTTAAAAACATTTCCACGTCATTCTTGGTTCTGTAAGCTTTAAAAAATTAATGATGTATGGATTTAGGCACTTTTGTAAAATTACACGCCTGTGAGGATGGTTTTCCGCAACACACCCGCGAACCTGTTCCATAACCTTAATAAGGAAATGGAGACAAACCAGATCACTCTGTCTTAGAAGGTATCCCCTACCTAAATGCACAAGACAAAGATACTCCTGAAGCAGCCATCCAAGCCCACCATTCAAAAGTATAAGGACTAGTGAAAGGCAAAACAATGAGCACTTAGTTAAAACATGGTAAACCAGCTCAAACTATGAACTGTACAAACACACAAAAAATACTTCAATCAGCTCACCACAGCTCACACAAAATCATTGGGGGGAGCGAAGAGGAAGGGAAGTTTTTCAACCTCAGTATATTCTTCTATTTAGTTTTGGATACAGCATGTGTCAGTTTACTGACAAAGCTGTCGTACCATTAGTTTATTGCTAACAATTTGGAAACTACCAAAAAGCCTCTCTTAAGTCATTTCAGGGTTTGTATCCTTTTGGGGGTAAAGGACTTTTCAAGGGCTTTCAAGGACACAATTTTCACTTTTCAAGGACTCAGTGCAGAGCAATATCAAACCAATGGAATAAGTTTTTACTGGTATTTATTTGTGTGTGTGTATATCATTACTTCTTTGTGAGAAACACTTTGTAGTCCAACAGTATTTGCCACAACAATGAAACTGTACTTACACATTTTTGCAGTTTTGAAACTTCGTAAAACAATAGGTTGACAGCATAATATAAAACATGAGAATTGGATCCAGAAGAATGTATTGTGATATAGTTATACAGCCATGATCTGAAAAGGTAACCACTCCAACTGAGGTTCAACACAAGTAAACTTCAGCTCAAAACAAGGTCAAGTTAAGTTTCTATACTGAATTAATGTGCAAAAATCTCAAAGGCTATAAATGAACCAACATGGGAATTGTCACATCAATAGTGTCCTGATAGCTACATTGTCATTCTGATCACTCACATTTACAGTATTAAACAGCCAGCCTTTTTTATGACATCCACAGCATCAAAAGTATCTAGACCACTTACCACTAAGTATCAAATTTACACCAGAGATGAATTTCCTGACTAAGATGAGTTGTCCCATAATTATTCTTGATATAAATTTGGTGTAGTTTGAATGTATTTATTGTCTTCCGTTATTAATTCATCTATCAGTATGTCTGGAAGACTGATGAATCAATGGATGTTGTGTTTGCATCTTGCTTGAGTTAATAATTCAACTGAATTTATATTTAGACGAATTTTCTATCTGAGATGTACATTAAAGTATAACACTTGTCTCAGTGACTACAGATAAACCATCCCTTGTGTAAACTTAGCCATTATGAACAAAGCAGTTTACAAACACAGTCACCACAGATCATAATAGACAATATTCGTATTCTCACGGTAGCACTGAAGCGAGCATGGAGTAGAGGCTGATGTGGGTGAATCTTTTCAGATGCAAATTATTTTCCCCGCATGAGCCTCCATTGTATGCTCATTCCAGTCCAATACTGAGAATAAAAAATAAGGTCTATTGTACAAGTAGGCAGCTGTTTGAGTAGAGTAATCCTACTGTATCAACTAGAGTCTTGAAAATTGCTTCAATTTAGGGAAAAAGTAGCCAACTTCTGATGCTTTTTGTCGGCCGTTGCTGCTTATTGAAACCCCTGTGTGCGTTTCTCAAGAGACATGTTGAGGCTTGTGAAGATTATGAGATCAATCAGCTCTAACCAATCACAAACATAGGCCCGCAATACATGCATGTGACTACTGCTTTAATTTGCATGATGCCATTACAGCAAAGCACTTGTAACTACACCGGCAAATGAAAAGTTTGAATGAAATAAAGCTTGAATGTAAAAAAGGAAACAGAAAGAAGATGTAAGAAAAAACTGTTGTATCAAATGGTTCGCAAGTGGGACTTGAACCCACGACCTATGGCTTCCCCACTGAATGGGGCGTGTGCACTTTTAACCACTCTTTGTATAAAATAATTATTGTATAAAAAATGCCAAGTATGTAAACAATGACAAAAATGTGGACACTCACTCTTACAACACAATGACAAAGTGGCTTTGCCTCTACAAGGCAGTAGCCACAAAAAAAAAAAAAAACATCTTACAGTAATAATTACAACTAAACTTACCAAAAACAATAAACGCGGTGCCTAGGATGGCAGCCCCAGTGGATTTGGTAAGCTCCCATACAGTGAGATATGCAAGTGGTACACACAGCGCTCCCAACATTGCACAGAACTACAAAGTGATAACACAACTAATTATTAAAAAAATTAATAGGAACAAAAAATTGTAAAATGCACATGCATGCAAATTCATGAAAATCTTCCAATAACCATTAAATATTGGTTTCCATGATGTTTAATAAATATGTGAAGGGTCAATTTCTGTGACCTATAAAAATGTCATTATTATTGTATTGCTTGTTAAGGATAGAACACTGCGACATTTTATGTTGTTGGACATAACCCATTGTGTTGATACTACAAAGTACATGTAAAGTTCCATTGTTGTTATAATTAAATTTCCCCACAGATTTTCGTTTCCTATGGTTATGTAAACTGGAAATGTTGCATCATCGGTAAAAGTTTAAAGCAAAATTTAACGTTCATGTTGTATCTGAGTTTTGGAATGGCCTCAAAAATCTTCATAAATTATTCTGGATCCAGTGCAGAGGTTTTACAAAACACAGCACACAGCACCTTTCCTTTTGCTGTTGCTTTCACAAGAGTAACAAACTGTGTTTCTTTGAATGAATTATTATCATATTGATATCCATCACTATAAAAATTAGAAGTCAAAGTGGAAGTCAAATAAACTGCATCAGGCAGAGGCAACATGAGCAATGCCAGACAAGTGTAGTGTGACATACGGTCGCCACGTGCCAATGCACAAGGGAAAAAGTCGCCTGCATTTGGCCCTGTGTATTTTGATTTCTGCCATGTGTATCACGTTCCCAAGGGGAAATGATTATAAACCTTTCACTGATTTTCTCATTTTTTTCAATGCATACACTGTATGTAACATCAATTTCAAACAGCAAAAATTCTTTACAGCAAGGATTCTTTCCGTTGCCAGCAATGGAGCCATTGAATCACAGGTGGTGAAAATTGCCAGTTGTGGGAAAAAAGGAAAACCCTGGAGCATAGCTATAGGCTACCTGTACATGTATGTGTAGTCATACCCGCCACCTAGTAACCTGGGTATGGCTAGACCTAGGCTAATCATTGCAGATCTCACCAATCTCATTCCTACATAGCTGTTCTCTCCGTATTGATCTCCTGGTTTGTCAAATGGAAATGAACCATTGTAACCACTTAAGTATCCCGCCAAAGCTATTGACATCTGTTGCAATAAGAACAAGATTCCCAACATTATAAAACAAGGCACTTTGTGTCTACTGGAAAGTGATGGTCTGGGGATGGAGGAGACCAATGTCTGAATTCTCCCAAACCATATCATGTACATGCTTGTCCAATATAGCTACATAATGGTCGTCACAAAGTGTCCCCTTAACCCTAAGAATTTTATGTATCAAAAACCTGTTTGGGTTAGGGTTAGGATTAATGCAACAGGGACACTTTGTGACATCTGCACAAAGTCCAATGAATAGCATTATATAACTGTATTGAACGACCCTTCTCATGTACGTGTAAGTACCTCAAGGCTCTAGCTTAAGGCCTAAATGAAAGGGTATTCTTCACTGCCAATTTCTTGTCCACCCTTTCATTTTTTTCTGAGCACCCTGCTTTTTGTCCTCTTCCCCTCCTCATTTCTCCTCAGATTATCATACGGTCAGAAGCAAACGAAGCCAAAGAAAGTGCAAGAACAGAGTGAGAGACATTTTGTACACAGTTGACTCCATGAAACAATTGCTATGAAGCAGACATGTGAAGAAATGCATTCATTGTTTATGTTGCAGTCAATCCGTGTTTCAAATAAAGTGACTGGAATTGTCAGAGTATGCATATTTATGTTTTCATATTTTATATTTAAAAAAATATCATACGCAAATCTTCTGCCCTCTTATCTAATTTTCACCGTAGCTACAACACTGTACCAGGTAATGCAAACACAGAACAAAAGTTTTAAATTGCTTAAATTTACCTTAGCTAGTGGTGGGTGAACATCAAAGAAGAATTCTCCCTTAATGTAATAATTTGCATGCTTGCCAAAATGTGTTTCATCCCAACTGCAACAAGAATAGCAGAAGGTTAGAATGCAATAACTTTCATTGCCCTCATTGCAGTAACAAAATGACAACCACCAAATATTCAGGTAAAAATTGGGGGTGACTACCATGAATAAAACTGCTAACCACTTAGCATAAATATAGTAACATTTGGATTTATATAGCATGAAAAACCATTACAGTTGAGTCTCCAGCAGATGGACAATCTCGGGACAGAAGAATTTATAGGTGTGTGTCCATCACTCGTTACATGGGAAGGGTGTGATTACAGAAGGATATTAATGAGGCTTTTAGAGGAGACAACTTATACTGTCTGTTTTGAAAGGTGTCCACTTACAAGAGTGAGCAAGTCAAGGTTTGACTGAATTAATTGAGTTAATTGTGTACAACGTACTTAGTGCACAGTTCCTGAGCTCACCCCAGTGGCTGACTTTTCTGGTGTCTCGGCCAGATGCATAGAGTATAATCCAAAGCATTAACTTAAAAAATTCGGGTATTTTTCATTCTCTTAAGGCAAAGATATTCATTCATGAATCAAAATCTTTGGCCTCCACTCGAGTGGCTATTTGTGTTTCAGGTTTAACTTTCTTTCCTGGTTCAAAATTTTTTTTAACCACTTTTACTTTTGTGAGCCATCGTCTTACATTTCTTTCCATAACCTAGAACAACGAAACACAAAAAGGAATCTGCATAGTGCAAAAAATTTCAACAACAATAAACTTAAACCACAACTTGTACACTTTAATGACAATAATTTCAAGGTTATTTCTTTTTCATCTCCAATTTACAACAGACACCTCGCAAACAAATCTTTACAGAAATAGGTTTCATTTGAAGACTCCCATTTTGAATCTGGATCTCTGTGCTTCACTGCAGCTTTGTCATAATTAGCAGGTGGCAACGTTGACAGCAGAGGTGAAAACTATGCATTTGAATTTTAAACTTTATGGTAATGCTCTTAGAACCATTAAAGTAGAAAACAGCAAAACATATGGTTCTAACAGAAACGGGAACAACAAAATTTTATCACTTAAGCCTTAGCCAAGGAAAGCTTGAAGTTATGGCCAGAAATTCATTAAAATTGCATTCAATTTGAGAATATCTCTTGCATCTAAAAAATGACAGCAATAAACAATTAAAAAGGTGTGTTTGAAGAAAAAAAATTCAATCCGAAATAAAAATACTGATTAGAACTCGAAGGAATGAATCAATATGCGGAATTAAAGTTGCACAAAAATCACCAATCAGTTTGGACCGTCCACTGTTGCTACACAACCATGTAAACTGATCGATTTGATCGATTTGCATGTTGTCACAGTTTCGAGCCAGGAATATTCCGGAATATCGCGGCCTGAAGATTCGAATGCGGCAAGAAAACGTATCCAGCAAGTTTGGCAATCTACTTTTGCTTTGATGTGTAAACTTCAGAAACTGACAGCAAGACCGACTAAAACTTCAGTAAGCTAAATCCAAGCTTTTGCGAGTTCATATACGTATGTCTTATGATAACTTGAACTGAAAGCTTCATGCTTTTCCACCCAAACCGTTATATTTTGAAAGAACCTTACCATATATGCTCCGGCTTATCAATTGCATAAAACCTTGTAAAAAGAGTCACTAATAGAAGCCCTCCAAAGGCCAGCAAGCGTGCCAAAACTTTTCGATTCCCTGTCTTGGCTTCATACCACTTCGCCACACTTGATCGAGTCCTAGATTTTGTCCACGGCGTTTTCTGCGAGCAAGGTGCAATTTCAGATTCACTGTCACTGTGTTTATCCTGTTTTTTCGTTCCTGTTCCTTTTCGTGGTGTCATGATTACAATTTCAAGCTGTTCTACAGAGTTCTTCGCCGTCTTTCTCTCAATGAAATGAAATCGATTGGCGCTCTCGTGCAGCACGGGAATCTCTCGACCCAGTCTCTTAATTCATCGCTCGGTTTTGTCCCGGGAACAATTGGGCGTGTCCCGGGAGAAAACGGAGAGTTTAGGCCATCGGCAAACGGCAGCCTGCTGCTTGTCATAAATCTCTGATTCTAGCTAATTCACCTCTTTTAGTACTTGCTCGATAGCTGTGGCTAACAGGCAAGAGATAAGCTGAAATTAAGTAACTTTCATTGATTTTTTTTGGTGAACTTGCAGCAAATTTCAGCCCAACAACGTTTGCCGGTTTGCCGTAAAGGCGATGCTAAATCTCTCTAATAAGTCCTCGGTCTAGTAGCCATAAACATTGGAATTTCATCAGTAACTTGACTCCTGGCACATTTTGTAAGTTTTATTTTCCTCGCCATTAAATACACAAGTTCAATTCTGTGGAAAATGGAAACTGACTGATTGCTACCCCTCAAAGTTCCCAAACACTTAACGAAATTGTTCTCTTTGTTTAGCGCCTTCGCACGACTACATGCGTTGTTTTTGGACAGAATTCAAGTTGTTTGCAATGCGTTATGCTCAGTCAAGGTATAAATCCGCTTTAAGCACGAATCAATTGTCTGCATGTAATTCTATGACGAGAATAGTACATTTGTTTGCTTTTACGCGCCAACTTATAATCTTCATTGGTTTCATTGTTTTTCGATTTTCTCTTTCTTTATGGTCCAATAAAATAGTGAATTTGCAGCTGTCGGGTTAATCGCATAATAGATCGAAGACTGCAAATCTTAAAATCCAAGAGGATTAACTTGATTTGTAAAGTGAAATGCAAATCTTGTTAGAATGCACCAAGATGCATAAAACACCTGCACAAACAACGACCAAGCTGCATTGTTGCCGAAAGTGTAATTTGCCTGCTTTTTTCACCGCCGCCCGGGACGTGTCTATAGCAATTTATTATTTGGTTTTTAGAAAAGGTTCAGGTCAGTTTTAAAAGCTAAGGGAAGTGGACAGTTTCTGTGCCGGAAACTAAGCTGTCCCCCAGGTTGGTTATACTTTTAGCAAGAACTGAATTGCTGCACCGAGAAACCTAAACTTCTTTACAAATGACATTGATGTGGATACTGATTGAGGACATGAAATTTCAGTTTTGAAGCGATTAACTTCAAGGGGAGTCAGTCACAAATTGTCGTTGCCTAAATTATCCACGGTCATGTAATAACTTCCGTGAATGAATGAATGAATGAATGCATCGTCTAACTGTGATTGATTCCGTCTCGAGTCGCCCGAGAGAGTTAAGGGGACTAAAAAGTGCACAGAAAAGGAGCTACCCTTTTTGACATCAAGGAAAAAGGGATTCAACTTTGTTCAACGCGCCTAACCGGCAAAATTTGAAATTACTTCCGCACGCTACGAATAAATGCTCGGTCTAGATTGAAAACGACGAAACAATATCAATCACTAAAGGAAAAGAACGATATAACCACTCACCAGATATGCTGGGGCATAGACAAATTGAAAAATCTTGTGGCGAATGCAAACCCCAGAACACACGCGAACGACAATAATCTTAACAGCCAAGGAACTCTGTTTATAGAATTTGCAACGCCAGTTACAGCCGTCAGCAATTTTGAAACGGGCGATTTTTGCTCCTTCTTTGTACTTGGTGGCTTCGTCTTATGCACCGATCCTTTAGTTTTGTTCATCGACTTTCCGGTCTTTCTGTTACGAACATCGCCGTTTCGGTGCTTTTCGCTCTGTGTATCCATTTCGCTCGTTTTCTCTCGGACCGCGTCTTGCAAATCATCGCCCTTTTTGACATCTCCATTCTCGTGGCCACTAGGTTCATTAGCGCTTACTTCTGACCCCATGTTCTTTGGCCAACACTCCGAGTACTTGAGGAAAATTTACGGAGAGGTTGTCTCGCCAACAGAAGAAAAGTTTATCCACGTCGTGTTTGCTTTTATTTCGTTTAAATTCAAAATTACACGTGGTTTCCCATCAGTGTATGATAACATTCCACTAGGACACCTATCAACTCTCCTTGGTAACAGCAAAAAGGGCGCATTTTGCCCCCCCCATTTTCCATTTTTCGGCAAAGAGTAAGTTTTAATGAGCAGGCTATGTTACCATGGTCACGGCCCTTGTAAATTGGGGCCCGGTGAGGATTTTTTAGTTTACTTTGCCGCAAGTGCGACCGTTGCGGTGAGCGAACATTTTTGGCGTCCAGCGGTCTGTTTCTCGAAAGTCCCGAAAACTTTTCGGGGCCCAAAACGACGCTCCGCTTTTTCTAGAAGGCTGGTTCTTTTTAGCATGTTTACAAGGGAAAAGGAATGACAAGGTTTCATGGATTTTTAAGGTACAGAGGGAAACGTGGCACCCGTTTGAGAAACGTAACGCACCGCCAGGGACCTTAAAAGCTACTCCACTTGCACCAAATATTCACTCTTGCTATGGCAATGACCTTCCGTCCTTTGTCTAATTACAGCTAATTTCAGAGCAGCTTATTTTTCGTCTCAGCGTTTTCACTCATGACACTGATCTTCACTGGCTCGGAATATGCATGAAGGATCTGATTGGAGGATGCTGAAATCTCTACATTTTTTAGCCATTTGTATGGAGGTATATCTACGACAAAATTCAATGATGATCATGAGTACTTGAAACAAAATCGTCCAAATCATAAATGCATCAATCCAAAGCTGAATGGAAACAAGCCGATTCTGAAAATGGCCATCACGGAGATAGGCATAACGCAGAGAGGCATAACGCAAAAAGGCATAACGCAAAGAAGCATAGCGCAAAAAGGCATAACGCAAAGAGGCATAACGCAAAAAGGCATCATGCTAATAGACATCACGCAGAAATCACAACGCGAAATAATCAGCGGTAGGAGGACCTGTGCATGCGCCAAAGTCGAACCAACAACCGTCGTTAAAAGAACGTATTATGTTTGAGAGATGGTGTTCGAGCGGGCGATACCTTCTTCTGCCACTCAGAATATCTTCGCTCAATATTTGAGGAGAATTCTTGTTGGTTCGACTTTGGCGCATGCCCAGGTCCTCCTAACGCTGATTATTTCGCGTTGTGATTATCTGCGTGATGTCTATTAGCATGATGCCTTTTCGCGTTATGCCTCTCTGCGTTATGCCTCTTTCCGTGATGGCCATTTTTCAGAATCGGCTTGTTGCCATTCAGCTTTGGATTGATGCATTTATGATTTGGACGATTTTATTTCAAATACTGATCATTGAATTTTGTCATAGATGTACCTCCATACATTTGTACGTGAACAGTGTTAAGTTGATTAGCATTCACACAGCTTGGTTCACAGTTCATTTTTAAGGTCAGTTAATGATATTTTCTTGTATCCAATGATATGACCATAGTATTTTTTCTTGTCATATCTTAACTTGTTAAAGATTTCTTGGTGCTAAGTCTGTTCACTTTAGTAGTAGTAGTAGTAGTAGTAGCAGTAGCAGTAGCAGTAGCAGTAGCAGTAGCAGTAGCAGTAGCAGTAGTAGTAGTAGTAATTGATTATTTTTGTGATTTGAGCCTGAAAACATTCTTAACATGTTCTTAAAGTTACATGGTACATTATTTCAATAAATCAGTGTGGACATATCTAGGAAACCTATCAAAGTGCATTGTTTGCTGTGATGGGGTATCAAGTTGCTTGTCACATATAGTGCTTCTGCGACTTCCTCTGATGCCGCCAACAACAAAACACTTCAAAAACATGTCCTTAAGTATTTGGGTTATTTGGTCCTGTTAGAATACAGTTTTACATTTATTTTACCTTTATTTATACTAATTAAAAAACAAACAAACAATCAGTCAAACAAACAAATGAGCAAAATAAAAAGGCCCTTAAGTGACTGTCAGCCTGAGGTATGCTCTTAGTATGTTCTTCAAATTTTGGTTAATCTCGGCATCAACGTTCTTATTAAAAAAAAGTGCATTAGCATTATAAAATGCCTTCTGGGTCTCCAGCTCTCTCACCTCACCAAGATCTCAACCTTGTTATCAGGGTCTTTCATCTCCCCATCCCACCCCTCTGGGGTGAGGAGATGGAAAACCCTGGGAATGAGGTCAACAAGATCTAAGGCACAAGGCCTGTTTATATGAGAAACAGCAAAAGAACTGCAATGAATGGTTCATCAGTCTTGAAATGTCTCCCTTTTGAAGATAAGTGGAAATTATCAAAAACCGGAAAAGTCCTCAAAAAGCCTTCTCTTCCCAGAGCCTTCATTTTCTACGCATAAACTCCAAATTGGGGTAAGATGAGATCACTATTGGACTAAAATAAGGGAAAATATAACAGTTGAAGGGCTCTGGGCAAAACCGTCCTAAGTGACTCTTGCCCAGTTTTGGGGTCATCTTGCAAAATTGCAGCCAATTTCCACTGAATCAACTGGACTAAAATTAAAGGGTAAACTTCCTCATGCTCCACTCCAAAAATTAGG